>JAAGOF010000185.1:229273-348708 GCA_010645155.1 Tigriopus japonicus | reverse complement strand
AATTTTGGACATCAATACTGGTTTTGGTTATTGGGAGAAGTATTAGATATTTTTTAGGCACAGTGAAGGCTTCATGTTGCCCTGTTGTGTTTCAATTTGTTTCTAAAGATAACAAGTTTTTGGGTTTGTTTTATAGAAAAATGACTAAAAGTTGTAAAAAGGATTCATAACTTGGAAACGTTTCGGAGTGAATTAAAAATCTTAAATGATTATCATCAAAAATAGAGAAAGAACATCAAAATGATGTAAGTGTTTACATGATCTTGTGATTTTGGTTTTTTAACCTTGTTCTTGTCGATCTATTCTCAGTATCTACAGATAGCCCATGAACTTCATTGTAGCGGTGGAAACGAAGTGTGAAGCACGATGTCTTCTCAGTTGGTGGAATCGATTCTCAAGGAAATGAAAGTTCTGAGAATCCTCCCAAAGTCAACCCCCATCTGGAACCAGGTAATTGGTCCTCATGCATACGAGTACAGATCCGTTGGCGGTACACTTTTCAATCAGTCCCCCTATTTACGTATTGTACTCTCAAGAATTCCAACTTTATTCAATTCATAGCATAGCGATTTCTTTGTCTAATGGGTTGCATTTTTTCCTCCAGTTCTCAAGCGGACTCGGTCATTCATTTTTAATGGCAAAATCAATTCCGTGCCTTTTCTTGGCCCTCCGCCATGAACGAAGTAGGACGTTGAACATAAATCTTGGAGCTTTTTCGATCATTGTGAAAGGCACTCTAATCTTGCGAAACAATAAGAGAAGTTAATTTCAAATCAGCCAAACAATTACGAGGCTTTTTTTCCTACTTTGACGGTATGTAATTGAATCGAAACTTGTGGATCAAGCAGAACGAAATCTGTTCACCAATTCATTCTGTCAATTTCCTTACCCATTTGTGATTGGAAGTTCGTTCCCACGCTGAAATGGAGACGAGAAATATGCATCCGACACATTGGAGGCACTTCGTCGAACCAAAGGTCTTCGAGATCCACTCATGGGTACATTTGGACATCGTCTTGTTGGACTGGAGCTAGATTCGTCCACTTTACTCAAGGGTTGATATCGAATATATCGTGGAGTATGGTCAAAGCTGCCATTCTCCCCAGGGTTCGAATTCATTCCGTGGCAAAAAGAGCTAGTTTTAGTCAGACGCCGATTCCCGGGTGGAATTGGGCCTTGAAAGGAGACGTTGTGAATATCTTGATTGCCATGGAACAAAGATGGCACATTCGCCACACTTTGACTCATAGGACCCGGATGATTGGGGTTCAGAAACAAGCCTTCATTATACATGGGTTGAGGGTAACCCTTGTCTCCAGTCACCCTTAGGTTAGAGTTGGACTGGTTCATAGAGTGTAGATATGTTGGAAAACTCTCCCGCTTCTTGAGTCTTTCCAGATTTGATGGATTGTTCAGATCTGGAGCAAAATCATCACCTGAAGGGCCAGAATAGGGCGGTGGCGAAAAAGTCTTGTTGGCTCCACTTGCCAACGTCGTGGTTGAAACTGAGGAGGAATGAGTTTGAGAAGCCGAAGCTGACGAAGAGGGTTTTGTTGATTTGTAATCCACGGTCGAATGATTGAGCGATTCATGTAGCAATGGCGACGAAATCGAGAAATCACCATCAACAGACTTCCCCGGGTGAAACTCGATCCCTGCTCTTGAGGCCTTCACCTCTGCTCCGTCTTTTTCTTTTCTTCCTCCTCCTCTTTCTTCCCCATTCTCAATCTTCTCTTCGCCAATATCATCATTATCATCTTGCCCAGGTCGAACCGTAGGCTTTTTCAATTCTATATGGTAGTAAGTGGATGAATTATTGGCGATGGTGTGAATCGGGGCCCTCGGTTTCTGATCACTTGGCATGGGAGCCAATTGAATATCCGCGTTGTACCCACCATCTCCGCCTCGAAAATCTCCGGCGGGACCATTGAAGCTGTGGCTTCTTTGCGGAGGATTTCTAGACTTTTTGGAGGTCTTCTGACTCAAAAGGTCTCTTCCGGGGTCTTCCTTCCCTGAAGGATGTTTTTGCTCGCTGGGATTTAGTTTGAAACTCTTGAGGAAAGATTGTAGGCGGGTTGATTCCCTGCGTACTAACGTTGATCTTGAAGGGTGAGAGTTTTCTCTTGGGGATTCCGAATGGGTGGGATGCTCATTGTTGACACCTTTCTGATCTTGATCGTTCTTTGTCGGATCCACCCCATTACAATTTGATGGCAGGGATCTGAAAAGAATAGAACAATATTTGATTAAAACGGAGTTTGAGATTCAAAGGCTTACATTATAGGTTTCGTGAAAACTTTCTAACATTCCGAAGGTGAAAACTGAAAAACGTGAAAACCTTTCCTGTTGCTAGAAATTATATCTCTTAGTTTCCAGAATTATTGTCGATGACATCATCTCATTTTTTGACTATTTCTGCAGTTGAATTTTGATACGAAATGTATAACATTAACTTTTTAGTTTTTTTAGTAAAAGCACAAGAGGCTAATCAATTAACTTGGCTGCGGTAACTCAACTAATTATATATATTTTTGGAGCAACAATAGGTGGCAAAATGAAATGCTACGTCATTTACCAAAGATCTTTAGCATACGTATACTACATTTAATTGTAGTTACTGTTTTCAATTTTTGATGTCAAATTATGTCTTCAGACCTTGTACTATAATGGATAGGCACTTTTAGTTCCGTTCGTTTCATTTTGTGTTAGAATAAATTTAGTTTTCCAGTGAGAGAATCGGCTTTTTTGACAACCATTTTTTTTATCTTGAAAATCGGTACTTTATTTTTGCTTCATTACTCGTCAAAATTCTTTTCAAATAATGTTAAATAAGAAATTATGTACGGCAAAAAATCTCAATTTCGTGCGACCAAAATCAATCTTGTTTGCTCGAAAATAGAAGAAATATCACGACTAAGAATTTTCAACAAATCATGAATGTCACATTTATTTCGTCATAGCTAAGGCTATCAGTCTTGACTTGAGCTTAATCTATTAGGATTTATGGATTCGTATCTTTAAGATAAAAGGTGATAATATGATCGGATCGAAAAGACCTTGAATGAGCTTGTTTGTGATGCAAACTACAAAACAGTAGTTACCGTCGCTCAAACGTACTCTGTCAGTGCAACAAGGATACTCAAACGTTGGATTATCCGTTGCTTTCAGGGTGATCAAATTTCGGTTAGATCACTAATCAGTGGGCATTCCCGATCCTGTATATTCTATGGGCAACAAAAACCGACCAAATATGTTAGCAAGCTGCAACTGGAAATGGCTTGATCCGGATACATTTGCTCTCAGAATGATACATTTAGGCCCCTCAATAACCTTATCATTGATGTATGACATTCCACGTTGCCGACAATGATAGTGTGCATGTTCGAGGCAAATTCATTGTTCATTAAATCCCTTGCTTTAAAGAGTTAAGAAAGACTGACATTGACAACATTTGACAAATACGTTGCAACCTGAAAATTATCCACTGAAACCCTCTTGTTAGTTGCGTCTAAGTCTTTCAAGGTCTTTATAATTAAAGTTGCTTTGTCCTTTCAATTTGCTAATGAGGTCAACCTGATTTGGTTGTGGCAATCTTCTTTATTAAAATTTGAGCAGAACAGGATGGAGGATGAATGCAATTATGACAACAATGATAGGTTTGGCACATCTTGAAATTCGTTTTCCATCATAGCTTTTAGCTACTGATAGTACTCTCTGTCAATTTCATCACTTGACCACACACACTAGATTGAATCAGAAGAAATAATTTAATGAAGAATTAGCAAGGATCGATTTGAATGTATTGCACCATCCCAATGTCGAAAAATCAATATAAAATACGCATAATGTTAGCTTTGTTTTTCTGCCATCAAAAGATGCCCAACTAGCATTTTTTTGCTTTGCTTTGCCGCAATATCGTCGTCATCTGTTGGAGAAGAAGCACACAAAGAGTGAGAAATGGAAATGGAAATCAAATTCTAGTAGCTATGCTGTTGGACAAAATGGATGGCAGAGCTTGACGTTTTGGGAAAGTGTTGAGGTGCTTTGCGAGGATTTGGCTAATGTTGAGGAACACTCAGGGTTGTTGTGGGGGACTCGAGCTCTTCGTGACTCTTCATTTTAATGAACCCCGCTTGCTGTTGTTGCATCTTGTACGTGTGAATGATGTCCTGATCGGCCGGACAGCTCTGTTTGAATGCATCCAACTCGTACATTTCCTTGACATACTTCCACAAATGGGTGAGATGACTGGGGATCTCATAGTCCAAGAAGAACTTTCCGGCCACCCTGATGTGTTGCAGTTTGGGCATGAGTTCCGTGTCAAAGCAGCATAGCGTGTCTCCGGTAAGGAAACGGGTGCCTTTCTTGGCCAATTCCTCGTCAATGGCGGTCAAGAGCGAGGTGATCCGATTCCGCGAAGCCTCGTCCTTCTTGACCAGGGCCACTTTGAAGCGATTGTAGAGGTTTTCGATCTTCTTGGACACCTCAGAGTCTGGCACAAACAAATTGTGTCCACCGGGGATCGATTTCATGATGTACCGCTCGATTTTTTCGTTCTCCAGGATGGCCTGGCCATTGTCGATAAGGATCGGAGGTTGCGTGGCCTCGAAGTTGCTTCGGAAGTCTGGCGGTGGTCTTTTCATGTCCACCGTGGTGATCTTCAAGGAGATCGTCTTGAGTTCGGCAAGAAGGTACAAGTCCATGAAGTATTCATGGCAGAAAATACACGCACCCTTTCGTTTGCCGTCGATCAAGGAAGCCTTGATGATGAGCTCAATCTCGGGGATGGCTTCGGTCTCACCCATATTGATTCACACACTAAAGGATTCGAGTAGGTATGAAGAATTGAAGTGAGTGTCGGTCTCCGGATCTCTTGTTTCAAAGCACCGTTCGCTACGTCAGCTAGTTCGCAACTCCTTGTATGTAGTGAGAATCAGTGGGAAAAATAATAGAACTGAGAAAATTGCTCCGTGCCTACTTGCCTTTGCCGTGCTTACTTACTCGCCATGCCTGTTGCCTGTTCCTGGTAATCATGTTGATAGAGATTTTTGGACATTATCGACGTTAAGCACGGTTTCACTGCCGTCGACGGCGACGATAACGTCAGGCAACTAGTCATGGGAGCCAGGCAACTTTAGTACGATGTCCATGTATGGGAGGCCTACATGGGTAGGCTGCAATCTCAACGTATTCTTAAGGCTCCTAGTATATTCCTTCTGTTCCGAAACGCCGTTGTTCGTGTGGAAGAAGAAGCATGACAAGTTGCTTCAAGCTCAGCGAAGGGACGTTCGAATGGAATGAAGGCATAGAAGATAAGGACGACAGGAGCAAGCCACCCTCTTCAAACCTATTACGTAAAACCGACTTTTCTGCATTGGGCCTCAAAACTCTTGGTTTATCGCCCTGTCAACTCATATTGGGTGGTTAAGCACACCATCTTCACGGAGTGTGTGTATTTCGGTGCCTACTCACATGGAACAAAACGACTTCAAACATGTTCAAATGACGGGTTTACTCAGAGATCAAGATGAACTCAACAAGTTGCTGTTGACAGATGAAGCGATTAGCACACCTTTAGTCTTCAGTCCTGCCTAAAATTGAAGCTGTAGAGCCTCATGTCTTGCTTTAATTAGAGGAAGAAAGGGTCCATTGGCTCCAGAAATGTCAAATCACTCAAGTGCAGTTCTGGTTATTGAATGTCCAAGCCAGAAAATGCGTAGTGTAGTTTGGCAATATAGTGGAATGCTAGAAATGTTTCCCCGATCGTGCAATGCGGAACAGGTGATAAAAGTTCTTTTGCGTCACACGAAGGAACGACCGAATTACGATCCCTGGTTTTCCGATATCATGTGTAAATATGCCGAATATTTGGGACATTCTTTCTTGTGGAGATTTTCAGCCCTTGTCCAGGATATCTAACAACTATTACATTCATTTGTAACAGATAAAATACATTTTTATCGTTTAATGACTTTGAAGGCAATCCTGTCCAGTAATCTTTGCCTTGTTAGGTATTCTCTTCATTCATAAGCAAGTGTCTCTAAGCGGACCCTAACCTTTTTTTGTAGAAAGTAATTCAAGAAGGACCAATCGTAAAGTTATTTTTGATATTCCCCAAACCTCGTAAAACTTTTTTTTTCTGCTTGATTTTACAACTAAAACAATCCCCAGATTTACACATGGCAAGTTTATTCGTAGTAGCAAAGGTATTGTCAACATCAAACTTCTGTCACGCTTTTGGTTAACATGGTAAATGCAATCAAATTCCTTAATAAGCAGAAAATGTCATAATTTTCACCCTTCATTTATCTCACTTTCCCGTGACAATGAAATAGTGGGCCAAATTATAACACCACTCGATGAAATCATTAGCTCAGAATAGGCTCATTATTGCTCGGTGGCCGTGCAATCAAGACGGTAGGAACGCTCTGGAAATTCTAGGTCTCGCCTCAAGGACACCCCTAATTATATCTTAAACATCCTTTTCGACTCGGTTTTTAAGCTCCCGAACTTGTACTAGTGTGCATGTGTTGTGCTGGTGTGTCGAAGCTCTAAGCTAGTTTTGATTGCAACTTGAAGAAGCAGGAAAGAAATGGAATGAGATGAAATGAAATGGGCTGGTCACACGAGGTCAGAGCTTCAAGAGATATGATCTTCATGTCTGTGAAAAGTGATTGCGGACAAGCGGAACTTTTTTTTCTTAGTCGATTAGTTGTTTATTGGGCGATTGCCTGACCTTCACATTTTACATCCTACGGATTTGTCGGCTGCACCAGAGTATTTGTTGAACCAAATTTGGTGTCGTTTAAGTACCAAAACACCAGGACACTTCAATCCGACAATAAGTAAGATTTACAGGAGACCACTATCATAAAACTGAAAGCCTTGCAAGTGCTTCAAATGTCAGCCACCCATATTTATGGACAGTGTTCTCATTTAAGTCAACTAAGGTCGGATGTCCGCAGAATACCAATGAAACAGCCTACATCAGATCTAGTTGGATTAATCCAAAGCCAGATGGTTTTTGTTTTTAAGGGTTCGTTAGACAATGACCCATAAAGTAAGGTCTCTTTGACTTGATTCTAAGCTAAGTTGATGTTAAATAAGGCATTATTCGTTCCTAGGAAAAGAACGGTTACAAGGTACTATAACCCTTTCAAAGAGGAAAAATGCTCAAAATTTTCGTTGGCCGTGCCAGGCTCAACCCTCCGACCCTAGCACCAACAATAAAAAAAAAGGTACTCAGGGAAAAAAATTGACAGTTGGGTTTAGGACTCATTGCTGACGGAAAATAATCCCTTGTCCCCCTACTTTCCTTCGAGATTCTTTAATCTTCATTTCATGAAATCACCTTGGTCTTTAAGTTTCAGTGCAATAAACAAGGTGTTAGTTTAGCAATATGAATTAACATGTTAAATGAAAACCCCTTCGCAAAACCATTCCATGAGAAGGTTCGATAAAAAGGATTTTTCCGAATATTTTGAGAGGTTCAACTGACCTTTTAACATTAAAATCAAAAGCCAAAGCACATCATGTATAACCAGGGACAGAGATTTGCTTTGAACGGTGCATTGACTACCTCTTGCTTCATTCAAGAGATGGCATTTTTGACCTCCGACCTCGGCTGCATTGTTCAATTGTCTCATTCGCCATTTGTCTTGTCTACTTACTTGTTATCGACTAAAAGCAAAATGTCAGGTCTCATCTAGTTTTCTTCCAGGCGACCCATGTGAGGAGGTAATTACTTGTTGCATAGACGATCTTCAACTTTGATCAAGAATTTTTTAGATCTCACAAAAATTGAACCATCAAACAATGTCAAAAAAGGGAATTCTTCAAGGTCTCAACTTAGTGCCTCGTAACCGTGAATTTGAGAATGAGAGCCAAGTCAATAAGCGCCTTCCGGTCCATTGTTTATTTTTCTCCGTCAAGATGTTATAAAAATGTGTTGCTTTTGATCATTGACTGGCTCAAGGATTGTAAATCCTCTGCTGGTCAATGAAGCCACCAACATATGTCGATCTAACTGAGGGATGGTATTGTCAGTGCCATGTTATCTGGAATGTTTGTTCATTGATAATATGTCGAGGTTCCGAGAATTATATCTAAAAGGATGGGATCGATGTTTTCGCAAATCGTAACTGGTTTTCTTTGCAACCTAACACTGATGTCCTTGCAAAAACATATTGGTTTTAAATAAATCATCCGACCGCCTTCCTTATCTCATTTACCGTTGTCTTTTCTCACCATTAGCCGAGTTACGTATAGTTCTTCTTGCACATCTTCCAGGAAAACCCATATTGACTTTAAAATTTTAAGGGTGATGAAACTTCCAATTGTTTTGCCGTTCCTTGGACTAACCGAGAGTTCCAGAGCTGATTAACAAATTCAATACGAGTTCACCAAGAGTACTGTATTAGTCGATCATTGATGCGCACTAATGAGCCTATTGGAATACAATGAGCCCGAAGGATTGAATCAAGGAGATGTTGAGATAAAGGGGAAGAATGGATTCAATAAATTCAACGCAGGTACAATCTAGGAGAGAAATCAGTATTGGCTGAAGGTGGAATTTAAAACACATTCGATGTTCCTCTCTTGAGTGAAAGTTTTTAGAGTATGTTTCGAAAGAGTTGGCAAGAAGATAGGAGGATCGATTTCATTTCAGATCAAACAAGAATAGTTTTTTGCTAGCACACAATGGTTCATGATGACCAAAAACTGTAATTAGAAAATCGTTATACACATTGCAAGGATTTAAAATTGCTTATGCTTCATAATTTTGGAGACAATACACTTTTAAATGACATTTGTAAATACTTGAGGTTTGCAATTAAGGGAATTATATATTTTCCTATCAATACTCGCATTCAGTTCCGTTAAATCAAAGTCGTCGTGAGACATCATGATTGTTTACAGATCTCATAGATAACCAGCCAAAAAAAATCTTACCTGGCCTTGACACCGATACCTTTGGTGGTTAAAATTACAATGCTAGTTTGAGCCAACGAGAGCACCTTTCTTGGCTTTGTATTTGAGAGATTAATTATTTCCCATCTCATTTTACATGACTAACCGCCATCTTGTCTTGGCAAGTACTTTATTACTACGCTGAAGTAACACGATGGAAAACTTTTTGTCACGTCGTCTGCATCAAACAATTTTCAAATCAATTTTCAAACCGATGTAACATTACTTCTGAACAGTTTTCAAAACAGATTATAGCTTTTCAAGTTCTGTTTTGTGTCAAATTATAAACTGACTTGAATTGTCGAGGTGAGTATTTGATGGTTTCATTTCCCGAGAGGTTAGTTACAGCGCTCAAATGATTTGACTCTTCTCCTTAGCATAAGACGCATAAACCTTGGGCGGGTTTATTAGGAAATAATGATTAAAACATGAGAAAGCATTTATTGCAGAAAGAGAAAATATACTCCTTCTTGTTAGGGTGGGCAGCCCACCCAAAAAGATGAGTTGTTAGTCGATCGTGACTTCTTAAGAGCGGCACCCTCGATTGGTATCTTGGGGCATTGATAATGCTTCTAAATGTATGGAAAACGTTTCTTGAAGTTGCGTTTACACTGGAAAAGTGTATCTAAAGTAGGGTTAGGCGAGAAGCCGGTACCACGACACCGACACCGGCTTTTTGGCCTTCCGGTGTCAGCGTCGACGCCGAACACAAAGATAATTTGAACATTTTGGCAAAAACTTTTTCGGGCCCTAGTTATAAGGCATTTAAGATACGAATCTCATCACATGTCTCACCGAAAAGCTAGACTCTTCTAGCTAGAGACCAAATTTTAGTGTGAAAGACTGTTGTCGGTGTCATTACTGTTGTCAGTGTCAGCGTCGGCGTCAAAGTCAAATCTGCTGGGGTCGCCCACCCCTAATCCAAAGACATTTAGCAAAATGGAGTCATATTTCATTCCATTTCTTTCATATATCTCATTATGGGATTTATCTAAGGTAGGCCAAAAGAGCCGCAATCTAAACTAATAACAATTGGTTAATAAACCATGCACATCTATAATAATCTTTAAATTCTCAGTGTCTTCTGAATGAATTCAAACAACGATTTTTTTCTTAATGGGGAAATGTTGTTACAAGGCCTTTTGAACTTCGAAAGAAATAAATTGCCAAAAGCGCATACGGTTCCTTTTTAAGTTGATTAAGGTATGTAGAGCTTTGATTCACTTCGAGTTTGGTTTTCAGAGTTGCAATCCTTTACCTGTTCTTTTCAAAAAAATCTTTAAAAGACATCCCGTTGAAAAGGCTTCCAAAATTTCCGAACAATGTAAACGCGGCATCCATGAGACAAAGGGCCATTTTTTGGCATTACGTGAGCTGTTGCAATCCTTGGGGACGTTTAAGCTGACTTTCAAGAAGTTTTACCACGAGTCTCGGCATGCATTCAAGTTCTGATTTGAAGGGATTCAGAACGTCTCCAAACATTTACTTGTGCACGGAGATTTCGATGATTTATGCTCAATCGATGAGGAAATTAAGTTAGACCCTGTCGTTGAACCCGAAGGCAGGCAGACATGTCGAGATTGTGTCAAATATCTGGGGAAAATGCGCATCTAATTTAGTCTTGGGAATCAGGCCAAAGTCTCCAATTCAGGTTAGTAGAATGGTGAGCACCATTGCCATCCGAGTATCAGGCATCTCGTTTTGCTGACGCAGGTCTAGATGAAGTCAAGTATTTTCCTCTGCCGAAGATAGTAAAAGTAAGCGACTCACTCTCATCTCCGGATGAAGTTGAAGAATGTTCATACATTGACGGAAAATGATCCTTACATGTGTCATTCATCGAACGAACTGTTAGCAAATCACGAAGCATCCACGTGGTACAATGACCTTCAGAGAGAACCTGTTAATGACCAATGAAAATTAAGAGTAAAATGTGGCCAAAACCTCAAAAAAATTCAAATATTTCTTCAATATTTTTTAGATCTTCGTGTTCTTCCTTACGATTCGATGATATGAATTGGTAATATTTTTTGCTTCCCAGCAAATCGCGAGAGCAACAATGGATGTTCAGAAGTTCCTTTGACTGACGGTAAAGTTATATTTGGTTAAAGGTTTAAGGTTTTAATATCGGAATGGAAATCAGCCATGTCTCCGTGTGATTGATCCCATCAGTTTTTCTTTCACCGTTTCGCTAACGGTAACATACGGTCATTTGATAACCGATACAACCAATTAACTCTTCAGGTATCTATTTGATACAAAAAGTTTTGTCTACCTTCATATAACAACTCAATCTTGTTCGTGGTTTCAAAAATGGGGAGTCCCTTTAATTTACACTTCCATTATTTTCTCAGTCTTTGAAGATGAGAGAGTCTCTTTTGGCTTTACAAAAATGGACTGTGTCGGTTTCTACAAAGCTTTTAGAAATATATTATCCTATCAATTATAAAACTTATAACTATGCTATTCCAGGTCTTTTTTGCACGGGCACCCAAGTTTTGATACATCTTTTGCAGAATAATCGCTATTGCCGACGTTTTTGAACCAAGATTATATGCGAAAACAATACATGACAAATAATCAAAAGTGAACAAATGAAAAAGCAAAACAAATTAAACTGAAATTGAAATTAAAGCTTTCACTAACTCCGTTTCAATGGGATTTAAAGTTGTCATTGTTTATTATCGTGAAATTGAGAAACTCGCCACCAATGCTCCCACATACAAGATCTCTCAGAAGGCAACAGTGCTTTCCATGGTTTTTTTCATCGGTTGGAGTTCGTAAACTCAACCAAATGAACATTTAAAGACTTGAAGGTAGTTGAAATTATAGGTCTTTAGACTTTTGAGCCATTTTAAAGAAATTTTCTAGAGCATCCCTGCATATGAGTTCAATGAATCGCTGTCAATGTCATCACGAAATCATATGGTGTCTTTGACGAAAACACACGTCGAAATGAAATGAAGCTTTCATTTTTTGAACAAATAGACCCTCTGAGCTCAAACGTGAAGAAAAAAATGAAAGTTCTTTTTGTCATTTTCTAACGTATTCAGGTAAGGTTTCTCGCTCTATCGATTGTATGCAAAGTTGTCGAGTGGGGGACCAAAAACATAAGACAAGTGGAAAAGGTTTCTTTTTTAACATTCGCGCCATGACGTGAACTATGAATTTGCCCTTTGTTCATTTGATCCCACGCCTTTGCTAAATAGTCATTTCACCTACTTGCATAAGGATTCAAGAGTGTCGTTCATAATCTTGGCCTCCATTTATTCAATTCATTGCCACACTAATTATTACCACCGACGACGGACGAAACTATCAATGTCACACTGAAGCATTTTCCTCTTGGTTATTCTGCACCTATCCGGTTTCGAATTTGCTTATCCGTAAAGTAAAACCTGGCCATTTTTAGCCCGCGTTTTAGGCACTGATTTAAGCAAAGCTTAGTAGGCCTGTGAAGTAACTTGAACAGTGGGCCTATCGACATTTTTACAGTGGTTTGATCTTGAAAATGAGAGAAAAAAATGACGATGAGTTACTGAAATCGAAGAACAAGCCGGCTTTCACAAAGCGTAGGAGACGAATCTCTTTTTTTCTTTCATATATATGGAGAAATCATTAAGAGCGAAATCAATTGAGGTTCATCTTCGAGAGGCATTAGAGCTCTTTTGGCCTTTTCAAAATCGTGATCATCGGAACAATCTGAAAGCCGTGATTCACTTAATGGATCTCGAGTTCGTCTATTTTCTCAGAATTTCACTCTACTATTAATTGTGTCATCAACAACACCAGCCCAGCCTCAAGTCTAAAAGGTAAGTCCAACCGAACAACTTCGAATCAAATCTCGTGGGTAGATCTCGGAAATTAAAACACTTAAATTTCTCCTTCCTCTATTCACGGTTTATTATGTTTTGATTTTATATTGTGAAGGCCGAGGTTCACCCTCCTAATTGCTTGGTAATTGAAATCATGGTCACCAAAACTAAGGGTGAAGGAATTAATTTAACACCTTGATCTAACAACAAGGTCGTCTTGACCTTCAAATCACGTCTTGGAATGACTCCCGCTGACTGCATTCTAATCAATCGCTTGTCAAAGCTAATGAGCCAATATGTTTTTCCCCAATCATTCTTGACGCTGATTTTTAACATTTTTGATTGCAGGCTCATCATCACATTGAATTGTCATTAAGAGACATAATGGGTTCAAGCCAATCAAACCCGAGGGCATTTTTTGGGTTGTCACTGTTCCTCGTGTTGTGTTCACTCTTTGTTATTCTTCTCCAAAGTTCGACAGCTGACGCCGAGTGCCAAAATTGTGAGAAGAGGATCAACTTGTTTTGCTGCCAAATCCCTTGGAGGGGAACTTGTTGCGAGTTTCCTCTGGAACGGAAATATTCTCACAGGCGTCATGGACGATCCTTTAACCGGCGGAGAAGAAGCCGTCATTCGGGATCTGAGAGGCTCCATTGGGATGAACTGGGTCATGACAATTTATATCAGAGAAATAAACGACATTAAACCTCTTCTCATCTCGAACTCATTTGGTATCTTTTGTTGGGCGTAAGAAGGCGTAAAACGATTGTGGGGCCCGTTTCTAGTCAACATTGGCCTAAAATCTCTTGACAGCTGGGATGAGAGCTAGTGGCCTGCCATTCACTCACTACTTCCTGACTTCTTTCAATTTGCCATTTTTCTCATCATAAATTAAAGCGTGCTGATGAGGAGTGTCATCATGGCAGTCATTATCTTGTTGCTCTCCCACCAGCCAGCCATTCCATTTCATTTACGTTCCAAATTGTTTGGAGAAGATTCGTCAATCAGACTATCTTTTTCCGTTGGATGTTGGTTGATAGGAGCAAACACGCATGAACAGGGCTCAATGCCAAGCAACCCTGTTTTACATAAAAGCCTTGGGTAGCTTTTCTGATCCTTATGAAACATCATGGCAAAGTGAAGGTCACAACCAGATTATAAAACCATTAATGCCTTAAATGCCAGCCAGCATCTTACCAAGTTTTCTAGCTGTCATGCAATTTTGTGTACTCAATTTGAAGAGTAATTACGGAGAGGAACATGATTCATGAGCTCTAAACTAGCGGGTAAATGGATAGCATTTAAAACTAGTTTTTGAACATACTTCACTCCGGAAATAGGACTTGATGCGACTTTATGAATATTTAAACACTCCTCGTTTTTCAAGTTTCATTTGCACACCAAAAGAACTTGAGCTATGATCTACACACAAAGATGGTTTTCGTCATATCTCGTGTCAGAACCAAGACGAGCAGGTAAAATCCTCATTAAGTAACATCTCAAGTCTCCAAGTTTGTCTTCAGCTCAAGCCTAAAGATCAAACGAGAGATCCATTGAGGAGAGAAACTGAGATAGTGATAATTGGCCAGAGCAAAACAGCTATGGACATTAATCCACACGCACTTTCCTCTTGGAAGGGTGACCATAATTTGCGTATCAAAATTGTGTTTAATGTGACTCACGTTAGTCACACTCATTTCTCGCGAAACAACAAAATGTTTCTGATTTCCATATGAGATTGCTTCTGAGTGACCTCTTGGAGGATCTTGAGCATGGATAGAACTACAGACAGTTCAAAAAGTGGCAATAAGCCAAAAGAGCGTAAGTTAAATAATATATGATTTCATTCATGACACGTTCTTGTATGGTCAGTTAACAGATAACGGGATTTTGGTATTCAAAATATTTAAAAAAACAGGAAAAGGTCACCTTATGTAGCATGGACAGCCAAGCAGGAAGTTAAGGGAGGATGTTAGGTTTAAAAAGCTTCACTGTTACAGGTTGACAAATTAGATTAGAAATCTCAAAAGTTCTCGTAGAAATGGAGTGAAAACAATACAAAATGTAAAGGTACTTAGAATGGTTCCAAGAATCATGATTTTAATGCCAGCAAAAATGAAGAGAAGCCAATGCAGGATCAACCGTATTTAGTTTCCCATTCCTTACTTCCTAAAATTTATACAGTCAGCCTGTAACAGTTAAACTTTTCAAACCCAACACCTTAACTTTAGCTCCATGTTTGGCTGTCCATACTACTTCAGGTGTCCCTTTCTTAAAATAGACGACGTACGTGTGCTAGAGTGAAAGGACGACCTTTCCTCTAGGTCTGTTCAAGTAAAAGATAACTGTCACATTTTGTTTTTGTTTCGCTCGAATTGAGTGTGACTAAAGTGGGTCAGATTGAATACAATTTTGATATGCAAATTATGGCTACCCTTCCGAGAGGAAAGTGCGTGTGGATTAATGTCCATACAAAACAGCTCGACTTTCATTTTTGAATGTGCGAAAGATTACCATCACTTCAGCAATTCGAGACAACTGGGATGAATAGCGAATTCCAACGATCTGTACATACTTTCTCCATTAGAATAGCCTCTGGCACACTTTGCTCTTCCTCATTCAAACTTCCCGCCCTTTTGAGGCTTCCAAAACATATACAAAGCTTCCAACTAAAACGAGTTTCAAGCGCGAGCAAACTGACAGAATTCACAAAAACAGGTTTAAGGAACAGTGGAAAGCGTGAATTTTAAGTGTTAAACGCCAAAAGTTAATAATGGCGAGTGATAACGAACACCGGCGATTTTATTTCTCCGGTGTTTTCGACCCAATTGAGATTGCAGAATTAACAGATATGATTTTGGCGCTTAAAGGCGTTGTGGTGGAAGTATCGCCACAAGAAAGAGGATCATTCTTGGAGCGGTCCACTCATTGTTTGATCAAGTGCCCCAAGAAATGGTCCAAGGACAACTCATGGGAGTATATTTTGACTCTGACGCCCAAACCCCTGGCTTTTATGGCTTGTGGGAAATTGGTTTTGAGTCCGGATTATATCAAAGAAAGCTTCAAAGAAGGTTCGAGATACTTTTATATTTTAACAATTTTGTGTGATGCTAACTAGTTTAGGTGCAAGTCAGTTACAGTTGGATATATGAATACTTGAGTTTTTATTACTAATATTTAAGTAACTCTTTGCTTTGAAATAGTTTTGCTCCTGACTGAAATTTACATTCAGTTTCTAACGCTCCTTGATCAAAGAATCATTTAGATTTTCAAGTAATGTAGGTGTTGATTGACAATATTCTTTTATCCACCTTTGACCATTTAGCAGATTCTTGTTTTGAAATCAATGGTTTTTGTAAATCGAGAATTTGTTTACTGCAATTGAAATGGGTTATGTTTGTTTTTAGGGCACTTCTTGGAGGACATTCAAAATTTCATGCCCAAACCAGCGTACAATGCTTACAAGTTTGTCAAGGAAGTGAACAAAGGCCCCATGTTCCAAGATTGGAGAGTGACTTTGATGGTTAACAACGATCAAAAGAAGTATCTAGATTTTTACACGCTTCTTAAAGCAGGGGGTGCCACGGTTCTCCCCTTAAACACCGGACGATTTCGAACCATCGATTCGCAGCACTTGTTGAACAATCTTGATTTCATCTTCACGGAACCCGCGTTGCAAGAGGATCCCAATTTTAAGTTGTTTATGATCTCCCGTGCCGCGTTGAAGTGGCCAATTAAAGTGCTTTCCTTTTATTATATCGTTCAAGTCATCCGAAATCCATGTCTAAAGAGCAGATCTTCATTAACACATCAGTTCCGTTTGGATAATGCAAATGTCATCGAACTTCTTCATCCGTCTACTACAACAAAACGGAAAAAAGGTTCGTCTCTTAGACATCGCCAACTCAAGAAGCCAAGAGCCAGTGAAGTGGTGACCCTTGATGATAGTGATGATGATGACACCAGCCCTTCAGACATTCAAATAATTCAAGAAACTTTGGCACCAGTAAACAGAAAGATTCACCGAAGAATAAAAGCAGAACCAATAGAGCCCGAGCCACAAAGAGAAATAGTGTGTCTGGATATGTCGTCGGATGAAGAGTCCCCCAAAATAGCCAAGTCTGATGATTGGGTTACTATTGTGGATAGTGGGACCGATTCTGAACATGATAGTGATAACGAGTGTCAGATCATGTCTATATCTGGCCCACAGGGTTTGGTCGTGCGGAAGAAATCCAAACCTATTGATGTTATTTGCATCTCTGACGAGGAAGAGGAGGAGGACGATGATGACGAAGTTATAGTGGAAGCAAGTACGGATCAACCTTCAATCATCGAGATCTCTGATGATCCTCAGGTCCAAGTTTCACCTCCACATGTAGTGTCAAGCTCGGATACAGTAAATGAAGTGCAAGTAGTGGTGACCATTAATAGTGAAATGAGTGATCAGATGATCATCACCAGCACTACCTCGCCTCAAAGTGATTCTGACCCTGATGAAACAATAACAACTGATGAGGATGAAACTCCGAGTCTGAATCCTCCTCACGGTTCTTTGGACCAACCCATGATTACACAAGAATTACCTCGTGATACCATTAGTCAGGATAACGAAGTTCCTTGTCAGACTGTTCCTTTCAGTCCTCCACTTCAAACTATGACTTCAAATGAGTTGCCTTGTGATAAAATTAACCAGGAAAATGTACCTAGTGAAACTTTTCCCTCAAGCTCTTCTAGTCAACCAATACTTGAGCAGGAAGCACCCTTAAAGGCCCCTGCTCTCCAATCTAACGAAGAAATATCACCTCAAATTGCGTCCTCCATTGAAACAAGTACAAAGTCTTTCTCAATTGATGCAATGCCTGCCGTTGCAACGACTGCCATTGAAGTTAGGAAGGAAGATAATCTTCAAGTGCCAAAAAGAAAAGAGGCTACCGATATTCAGCTCAGAAAAACGACCGACTTCCCTAAAACATCCTCCAACAGGCCATCTACGGAAGCTCTGCCCCAAAAGCCGCCAAAACAAACTTCCAAACATGTGTCCGAACGGCTTCTGAAAAAAGCACCCAAACCACTACCTACAGAGAAACCCAAAACATTGGCCAAACAACCCGCCAAAACGCTACAAAAACAACTTGATTGTCAAGTTAATTTGGACGACACGTACACGTTAAAACAGGTCATTGGAACCCTTCTTCGGAGACAAAAGGACCACAACGACTGTCTTGAGTTTGAAAACATTCGCCAAAAGACTATTCGATATGACGCTAAAGGAGACATGACAACTGCCAAAGCCGTTTCTAAACAAGCCATGCAAATGGACGTGTTTTCGGACTCCACCTCATTCTCCATGTTGAAGAGCGAGGAAATTGAAAATGATGCTGTGTTCTTGGTCATGTTGAGAATTACGGGCTTTGTGAATCTCCATACCTATCCAAGAGCCAAGAGCATGAACTATCTTTTGGTCAACTTGATCCTCAGACCAAAGCCCAAACCCAATTTGGACCCTGAATTAGCGTCCGAACTTGCTTTTGAGTTGTTCACTCGGGTTCTACACCAACATGCGCCCATGAGCTCAATAGCGCGCAAATATTACCTCTCAATCTTCAGATGGTGTCATGACGAGGATTATAGGCAGACCTTTGAGGGTGATTTATCATTCTGGAAGTTCTTCTGCGACATTTGGAGCGACTATTTTAGTGGTGCGTCCTCAGGACAACCCCTTCTGGCCTTGCAAATCATATTGACTTGCTTGCAACGAGACTTTGAATACTGGTTGAAACACGGCCATGGTGCCAAGTTGGTTGAGAGTAAACCAATGATATTTTACCTTTTCGTTAAGGACACCAATATCGAGATACACTTGCAAGAGTTTCTCCAACAGTTTGACACCCAAATCTACTCGGACCCAAAAGTATGGAAATTGTATTGGAGATTCATCGCCATGCTTGGTATGATGGTTTCGGTGCGGGACCGAGACGTGAAATTGACTTTTCTACACCGACGAGAAGCTCTCAAGTACAAAATTGCTCATTGTCTCTCCCTGAGTTTCGCCAGAGTCCAACTCGACCCAAGAAAAGAGTACACTCACCTATCCCTTCTGCGACCATCTTGGTTGAGTCACCTGGTGACCTCAAATCTCCTTCTGCTTCGCTCAAGTAATACTACAAGCAATGGTGGTGGTGCCAGTAGTAATAGTTCAGGTAGTCACGATGACAATGAGTTGCCAAGACGAGATTTTCAATTTGAAATCTTGGTTCGCAAGAAGACGTTAAATTACTTCAAAGTCAGTGAGAATGCAGAGGAGCAACACCATCTATTTCGAGCCAGCATCGCTCTGGATAAATTCCTCGCCACGTTCTACCCGCAAACCATTCATTTAAGCTGGTTCATGGCGCAAACCCAACGGCAGAGCCAAAATCCTTGCCGTTGGATGAAGCACATGAAGTCCAAACCCATGGATGGAGAAGTGATTAAGTGGGACTCGCATATCCATGACGAACTGTCTTCCCTTCTCGAAAAGCTCACAATCATCAATAAAGTTCACAAAGATCGGGGGAACCCCACTCAAACCGGTGATGACGTCTCGGAATTAACAGTATTCAGCAACAAGTTGTTGTTCCTTGCCAAAGAGTGATAGAACCAAAAAATATCAACCAATTCTCCGTTCTTTTTTGTTCCGGGTTTTCGCAAAAAAATGCTCACTAGATCCTCCCTATTTAATTGAATTGTCTGTGACAGAAAAAGCGAGGAAACGTCGTGATTCTTCCCACGATTATTTACCACACCACCCTGTAAATGCTAGTAAAAGTAGTCAACAGAGCACAGAGAGGTGGAAGAAAATCTGACACGCCTTGAGAATTCCAGGCACCCACAACATTTCCAGACACAGTTGGGTCTAACATACCTGGAAGTGAAACATTAATGGCACCACATGTAATTACAATTAGTAAAAGAGGAGGGGGAAACTGGAAATTGAGAGTTTAATTACGGAGCATTCTTCGGAACCCGATTCTGATGAGGCACCTCGACCACTACCGATGCCACAGAGGTCATTTTTCTCATTTAAGAAAAATTTTTGAGCATGGATGATTAACGAGGGATTGTTCATATTGTAATGAACGAGTTGGGATCTGTTTTTTTTTTCTAGGCACAATAGCCATACTTTTGGCAAATACTCCCTGGTTTGTTTTACACTTCCAACCTTTTTATGGTCAATAGAGAGAATATAAAAAGGTTACGAATTCGTACGAGAGCATGAAAAATGATGAAAATTCAGTGGAGCGACCGACTGTGGTAATTCAACGCCATTGAGAAACCTTGGGGCAAAAAGTTATTGCCAATGTTTGGTCGTAAGGTATACTTTGAACTCAATTTAAGATGGATTCGAGATACACCTCTTGGTAGGAGGCCGTTGCTTAACAATGAACTGGCAGCCCATTTGTGCGAGAGACCTGACGTTCATTATAAAATTATCTATCCTTTATCGTACTAGGAAGGAATAAGCTACTCAGAATTCATCCAACAGAGTGCCCAATGCTCGAAATGTTTATATTGATATGTTTAAAAACTCAGCTTATCAAGCTTTAGAATGCTCCCTCTCTCTAAAAAAACGCATCATTTTGCACATTTGAGCGAAAGGAAATTAGATTTGTCATAGGATTTGCATTCTCAATTTCAATTACCCAAGGATGTTTCAACGAGAACAATGGCGATTCTTCCGGAATGACAATCCCATTTTAGTTGGGGTCAGACTGGGCTTTTCAGAATTTAGAATGAGTAGGATCATGTTTCACATCCGATCCGGAAGCTTGGCGCGGGACTTAATTTGGCAGATTTCAAAGATTTTGCATGGAAAAACAGCCTACCCCGAAAAACTTGGCAGCGATTTGCGACCGCGCGAAGTGCCACATTCGTTCTGGTTACATATCAAAATGAGTGATTTGATATGGAAAATTTAACTTCCTCATGTTCCTTTTGAAACAATGGGTGCTCCACCAGAGCAAACTCATTAAACATGTTCAAGGTAACACTTGGAATGCTCAAATAACGCCACGGTGCTGATGACATATCCATTTGAAAAAGTGAGAGTTGAGAATTGAGGAATGACTCGAAATCTTGGGGTGGAAGCGTTTGTGTGCTTGGAGAGACGATTTCATTATCAGATCAAATTCAGACCTCAAGATCGTTTTGGGGGGGACTCTTGAATTACCCATTTGTCTAAGCTTGATGGTGGTCCAACGATGATCGTTGAGGATTTTGAAGACGAACGACGAAAAACCATTAAAAATCAGCTGAATTATTGATGGATCTCGACACGGCTCATTGAAGAGGAAGAAAACATTTGAAAAGTTTCGTACCAATGTAGCCTTTTGACCTCGGAAAGGGTCCTTTTATGTGGATGCATTTGGCGCCTGTGATTCTGGACCATATTTGGACTTGACATCTGTGAGGCTAGCATGACAATTGTCTTGTAATGGAGACAAAAATGGGTGGTACATCATGGTCGACTTGTTAAAACACAGCACTTAGTTTAGCAAGCGACGAAGCGAAACCATCTGAATTATGGCCGAAACGAGGGCAAAGCGAGGTGGTTTCTCTTTGATTTTTCTTCATCCACAACCTTTTAGGAAACTGATTAGAAAATAGGGCTTTGTCGGATTAGTATCCCTTTCAAGCTATTTTGCGGTTGACAAAAGGTTGAAGAAGAGGATCGTGATCGTCACTTTTTATAGGAGATTCATGAGTGCTGTTCAAAGAAAACGGAGCAAATTTCTCCTTTGTTTTAAAGCACTTCCTGGTATGGATATTCTACCTCGGGAAGTCTTGTCCGGAGGTCAATTGATTGAAGACAGATTTCATCAAAGCCGGGGATGTTCAGTATTTCCCCTCATTTCCTCTCTGGCAATTTCCAAGAAATGGGCCCATGGAGGGTTAGTTGCACGAATGGATGGTTGGTTGGTTGGTTGAGACTGGTTCGTTAATAACAGTGATTGTCGACAATGATGGATTCATCCTTGTGCTCATGGCCTTCCGTCAGGTCTTTGAATGGGTTTTGGGTACAAAACATGAATGTACCTGAGCAAACCAGATACCTGAGCAGACTGGTGACAAGTCCATTGTTATGGCAATCCTTCGTCAATGCAAAGAACATGATCTTCACAAAATGAGGTGACACACACACACAAGTTAATAAACCTGACATGGAACTTTCACTAGTGGAGCTAAAAGTGAGTGATTTTTTTTCTATGGACAAAATCAATTGATTTAGGCTAAATTTGTTGTTTGAAAGTCTTGTTCAAAAAGGCGCTTTGATATGTGGAAATGCCAATCTCTCAATTACTTTCAATCCGAAATGATCCAAAATAACTTATTTATAACCTTGGCAAATTAATCATTGAGCTATTTGTAAAATATTTCTGCATATCACTCTTATGTTTCATAAAAACCTCTTTTTATCATAAAATCTATGGTAATTTTGACCCCAAAGAGACCACCAGCACGTTATGGAAAATGCCGAAAACAAGCGTATTTTGATTTAAAAATTAATATTCTAAGGTATGCTACTCTGGTGAAAAAAGAATGAGGCACAACCTTTAAAAAACTTCAACTCTGGGTATTTGAAACAAAGGGAAGAAATCAACTGCAAATATTTCGGTTTATCGACTAAGTATTCCCAATACCAATGCTGTGCGTAAATTTGGAGGCACGAAGACAGATACCCTCTCATATTGGACTCACATTCCATTGTCCTGAAGAATCCAGGCTCAAAACTAGAGATGAGCCGAAACCTCTTACGACTCAAACTACCCGTTGAGTTCGGTAAGAAAAATAAATAGTTACAAATAAAATCAAAATTGAAGCGATAGATAACTTTCATTTTTTTCTTTTGTCCAAAATAAGTAATTATTGTGCAATGCTTTCATATGCTTTCATTTGATTTCTTCTTGTATACTCATATCTTGGTGACGTATCACGTCGGTTTCGGTGATCTTTGTCGATACTCTGACATCACTAATTTACAAAAAAGAGTAAAGTTCACCTCAATTAATTGCACTCTGGTCCATTTAAGTATTAGAGCGTCAGTAATAAAACGTTACCGTGGGCAAAACCCGAGAGGGGATTGGGTTTCAATCAAACACCCACTGTAAGAAACATAATCCTCCATCCAGTCTACCATTTCTTCCTCCTTCCATTCATCCTCTTCAACTTTTGAACCTTGACCAGGAAGGAATCCTTTTCAAGCCTTGAAAAGTTGGAGCGTTACATTTGAAGCGAGATCACTCGACAAAGTCCTTCAGCCTTTCGCGAAAAACACTCGATTCAAAAAGATTCAGACCAACCCTTTGAGAGACCCTGAAAATGTCGATGGAAGTTGCGAATTGGCAGATCCGTGTCAGTGAGGATGTTGGATTCGCTCAAAACCATTTGCTCGGATATCACCCCTCCAGTGTGAGTGTGTTCTTCAAAATTCCCAGCAGATCTGCATTTTGTAGGTCAAATCAACGTTAAAACCCACATGAACTTGATCTCAGGTAGAGCATGTGTACTAAACCTACATAGGTATGTACGGATGTGGAATGGTGATATGTTTCTTTGCACTTGGCCGACCTTGATCTGGATTTGATAGCAAAACTTCTGAGGAACAGATTTTTGTTTCAAAGAAAAGTCGTTTCATCATATCGAGCAAGATCGTCATCATTGGTCTGTATCGGATCCATGTTTTGTAAAAAAAAAACTGAGGCTGAAATACCAGATCTACACCCAACAATTGCTCAAAATGAACGATCGAGTATAATTACGCAAATTTTCAGATATCTGTACAAACGTGGATGGATTTAAGTGCGCTGAGCAATAAAGTTTTTGGGTGGTTATTTCAGGTTTGGCTTAATTTGCTCTCAGCAACTGGTTTTAACATTTTTTAACATGTGGACATGTTCTCCGGGTTTTAAAAATTATACCGGAAAAATAAATGAGACTGCCTTAATCACTAATTCAAGTGGGTGGAAAATTTTACTCAGAAAATAACGATCACGCCTTCCTCGTTTTCAACTTCGTTGTCATTTCTTTTCAATTAGTCGAGGAGGTTTCTAAATTCATATCTTGATTGAACTTCTACATGTCATTATTGTGAAGCCGGCTTGTCCGCCAAAAAGATTTTAAAGCGCTCGCCGACGACAAAAATAGTATCTGTCGCTAAAATCACTCAAGTAATTTCACCGACTGGAAGATCAATAATATTATATGATTCGGAATTCATTCAAACCAAATGTGGACATTTATTTTACCGGAAGACCCCAGTCATTCTATAAAAAAAATGGAGATTGCTAGAATGTTGTTTCCCGCCAATTTGCATGGATTATTGGACCCTAAAAAGGAGAATACCATAAATCTAATACTTTCAAGGAGAACGTGTCCAGCTTCTTCCTTGGTTTCCCTTATACGACCCATTACCCAAGTGGTTTGAAATCCTCCACAAAGACCCGTCGATATCATCTCATTTCAGCCTCAAAACACGTCCATTAACTTTTGCATATGAACTTTTGTCAAAAGTGCTGTGCCAAACTGTATTCATTTAAAATCCTCTCCGGAGCCTTTGGGGTGAGTGATGAGACAAATAAAGTGGTGTCACGACTTTAGCTGCTCATTGTTCCGCTCATGTGTACGTATGTACTACTACACTAGGTAGGAGGTTATACTGTAAATGCAAAGTGAAGATACCCAATGAATTTTCGTGTCGCTGAAGGACAACGCCATTTGCCACTTGCCACTCATCCTCACGATGATGAGAATCCATTTAGCCGCTTGCATTCACTCTTTTTTGGGGAGACCCAAACATATTCCGAACATAAGCTTGAACGAATTTCTCGAGATTGATCATCATTTGTCAGAGTTCAGCATTGGGTTTCATTCCGAAGGTCAATTGAAGCACATGCATCGTCGTCGTCAAGTTTTCTCTCTGAAGATGAAATCATTGGCGAGAGTGTTGAAACTCGGTGGTTTTGCCAATTGGCGAATCGAATTAATTGAAACGTCCTGGTGAAAGTTGTAAGTGGATCCGTATTGAGCTGTCATTCTCCCGGAAGACTTTCCTTCAAGATTGGAAGTTCTCTCAACTTGGTTTCATGAAAAGGATTCCTGAAATCCTTGATTGGATTTGGCTATCAAGGCACCCAAAATTGACATCAGGTTGGTTGCGAAGCTCACAGATTTAATGTGATGGGTTCTTCAATCCTTGGAGGCAGTGCAACAAGCTCTTCTTGTCAAGGGTGATTTATGTTGGAGATGAGAAACATGTCATCTTGAATGAACAATGGGTGGAATTCATCTCGGATTCAAGGTGCCATCTTGCTTCACATGGTCTCTATTTCTGGCCACCAAAACGTTGCCATAATATAATTGCACGAACGAATGGTCTTTAAGCCTTGCCGGCGGTAGATATGATTTGATTGGAAAGACAGGGATAAAAAATGTGCGGATCCTTTATGTTCTAGGGCTTTTTTCTTATGGGCAATTTGAATCCATAATTTCGGTTCATCTCACCCATTATTACCACTAAGAAGGGAAAAGACAAAGGCATGTTTGGCAACATGTGGCCACAAAAAATTGACCAGGAATGTCGTAAGGAGTTGAAAAATCGGTTGGCTCCCCAAAAAACGTAAAAACCACCGCTGACCTTAAAATGTCACGTTCTAAAAAAAGTTGCAAAACATGAATTTGCATATTCCTACTTTTTGCTCTACAAAACGATGAAAAAACTGGGTATTGCTATAACACCCTGTAGCACTTTGGTATTGAAATAAATATCGAAGGATTGGCTTTTTGCCCAGGGAAGGCATATGTCGATCATTTGTTATCGCAATTGGCGATGCCAACCAACCAAGCTTTGGAGTGAAGAAGGCGTGGGTCTCGAACCCAAATGGAAGGTGGTCGATCGGCATCACCCATTGAGTGCATACGAACGAAGGAAGGTAGGTACATACAGCGATGGCGATGATAATAGCAATAATAATGATGATATGACTCCTCGAGCACAAGTGCGTTTGATCACAAAATGTATTTATTCACTCCTGCTTCAAGTTGGACGCGTCTGGCAAAACCATCTGGGAACATGTGTGCGGATGTTTTCGAGCTGAATGGTTGAAATCTTGAATCCCGATTCTGCTTTGCACCACAAGGAAAATCTTTTGTTGACGAAAGATGTCGCGTGACGATGTGAGGCTTTTCAGCTTTCCACGTGCGGTTTGAATTGGCTGACCTCTCAATGTACGTATGTAGTCAATTCCAATAGAGAAGACACTTTGGAACGCAAGCATATGGTTTGGTGATGCGTCATCGCTTCGTTCTCCTCCTCCTCATCATCATCATCATCATCATCATCATCATCATCATCATCATCATCATCATCATCATCATCATCATCATCGTTATCAAACGAATTTCCAGATCAAAGTCAATCATGACATGAGGTGAAAACTGACGAAAGGCCAATCATTTAATAATTCCAGTTTCCACATTGACAGGAAAGAAAACCAAGTGGGAGTCGATCCTCGAATCCTGCTCCTCTCCATCCGCCAAATGCCAACTTAAAGATACCTTTCCTTGGCGAGATGATTGCTCTGAGATTCAAGGAATCTGGCACCATCAAGGCCTTCTTCAAGGTTTGGAAATATGCATATACGAAAGTTGTTCTTAATTGCATTGTAATTTTCGACCCCCAATTAAAAGCGATTTGCCAAGGTAGTTTCTTCTTGGACAGAAGTGCATGGACGAGTCTCGAGTTCATGACAGCGAAAATGATGCAATTGAAGATTCACAGATGACTGCATGGGAATTATTCGTCACCCTGAACCATAAACATTAAGCTTCATCCAGGCAATCATTCTCTTTCTTTTTTCAGAACAATTTTATCCAAAATGCGACAATTTCCTAGTTTAAAAGCACGTGTTGAAAAAGTGGGCCAAGAAGACGTTCTTGGCAATCACTAATGGAATTTCCCTTGGGGAGGATGGTAAGTTTTGAAAGGCAAGTAATGATAATTGAGAACTTGAACATCATTGCTCACAATGCAGTAGTAGTAGTAGCCCTCCGAGTAACTTGTCATTGGTTTGGCAGAGATGTGTTGGTGTTGCTAATCTTTTATCTGGCGTCCGTGCTCTGCCTTTTGTGAGAGGGCCATCAATATTTTTGCCTTTCGGCTACTTTGAACGATTGGCTCCGAGCTCAAATCTGTGATTGCCAACGTCAGCTCCACCCATGACAGGTTTATTAGCAATTAGTGTGCCTTCGACCAACATAGAACAAGGGCTTAAGCAAGGGTTTCAAGTTTAAAGTGAAATGTCAATCTTTTCACACAACGTGGGTTTGACCAACCCAACCAATCATCTTCCTTCTTTGCGATGATCTGGGGAGTTGAAGTGCTTTGACAGCTAAACGATGGCTTCTTCGGAGTCAGATCAAATTGGGAGGCCCTTTTTTAATTAGAAATAACTCGGACAGAGCTTGGAGATTTCACTGGGCAAATTGGCACATTGTTCTGCACTAATGATCCACACCTCCCACACTGAAATTCGTTCGAGGGTAATCTGGGTGATGTGGACTGGGTCAGACAACGACCAAAAATCGATCCGAAAACGATTAGTTGCGATTTAGTCCTTTAAAGGGAGAGAAATGGCACTTCCATTGACGGAAAAAGGGAAATAACTGTGATACTCTTTTGGTTCTACAATAACGCGCATGCCAGAATAACGGAATCAACCCCCATAATCGGTTTATTGACCATATATGTATTTGAATTGTCATTCGTTGATGTTCTCAATCTAGCGAATAACATTTTAGGGATTGAAAAAAGCTGAATAATAACTAGAGATGGGAATCAAACTATGAGTGTTGCCATTTTTTTCGGAGTTTTTAGATCAATTTTAAACACCATTTGGAAATTTAATGGAAGTGTAGTAGAAGCATAGTAAAATGCTGTAAGAAAAACAAAAAAAAATAACCTAGATTTTTGCTTTAGAAAAACGCAGCTGTTGTGCTAAGATTGTCGTCGAGCACTTCCAAATGTCCCCAACAACTGACCTTTATTTTATTTTTATATTTTTTGTTATTTTATTATTATTATTTTACTTTTTTTATTTTATATCTTATAAGAGATATTATTTTTCTTTAATGAAACAACTTTATGGCACTGGATCCAGAAAACTGGCGAAGATTTTCATTTGACCCAACACAAATGGAAAAAGAAGACAGCAAAGCTCATAAAGAGATTTTATGAATCCCAAAAGTGCGAGCGTGCCTTTCCCCGATCCAATCTTTGCTTCGTTAAAGTGCATAAAATTAAAACGCACCCAATCAGCTGTCTCAGACATGAATGAGGTCATCTTAGGTTTTTGTTGTGCTTTTTAATCATGCATTGGCGAGCCAAGCCAACAAATGCATTCCCATTCCACATTTAGGGTTGTGTGCTTGCCAAACATTTGATCAACAAAATTTCCAAGCCAAGACTTTAGTACTTCACTTTTGTCCAATGGTAAAGTACACACATAAAAATGAATAGTCACAGAGCACAAGAATGGTCTACTGTCCTCTAGTGAACCTGAACTAGAAGTTTGGACATCATCATCATCATCGTCATCTCGAATGTTACGTGTTCCTTTTTTCTTACCTTCTCTGAATTGGCAAAGGCCTCAATTTGGAGAGAAAGGATGAGCCTCTCTTTTCTAATTGTCTTCTTTTGTTCATTCTCAACTCGCCACAGAATATCCACCTTCGTCACTAATTCCTTGTTTCAAATTTCTCAACCACCCAGTCTGGCACAATGAGAAACGCAGTAACAACCCACTTCACTTTCTAGGTCAGTAGTCACGACGATCCGATGCATAATAAGCCCCAATAGAAGCCGCTGGCTCTACAGTCAAAGAGAGCATTAGATCACATATCATCGGGTTAGGATGAGCCTTTTTCCAATCCAAACGAGTCACGAGGCATCTCACAATGAAGAAAGAAAAAAAAACACACACACACGATGGTTAGAAACCAGAGTTTTCAAAGTAATCAGTATTCCGATCGCGTAGTTTAAACACTTTCAACTCGTTCAGAGGTTCATTGATGGTTCACGGGCCAATGGTTGAAAGTGGATGGCGAACAAAAGGCTCCCTGGGCAAAACACCTTGCTTCTGATCAAAGTTAATTGAAACGAACAAGAGGTCAAGACTGCTTTTGGGTGGCCTCAAGGCCTCTTAACTTTGTCTATTTTCTCAGGTTCGACGATGATGGCCTCGTAAATTGACGTCCATTGTCTGTCAAAGACGATGCAATCACTGCAATTGCTCGGGTAAGCTCAATAACACTTGAAGAAATGCACCCAAACTAGGGTCGGTTGGTGCAATTATGGAGAGTTCTGGCATCTTTTAATTGCACTGGGCCTTTAAATCTCGCACCATTATTTGCCCAAGTCATTCTTGAGAATTTTGCCGGGAGCAGCTCGAGTTGAAACTGACACTGTTCCTGAAAAAAAATTGAAATTCGCACTTAACTTAGACCAAAGATGATCAGTGATGCTAAACGTGCCAAATCTCATTACATTAATTTTAGGTTAGAAGTAGTGATGGGAACCAACCCTTCAGCGTTGCCATTTTTATTAGGTCTTTTGTTTTTTGTAACGTCGTGTGGTACATTTTTTGACGCAAAAGTTTAATTAAATAACACTAGACTAAAAATCAGACTTGATTCCCATCACTAGTTAGAAGTTATGTATATGAACTATTGATGTCTTTTGGGTTGACAGTGATGCTGTTTTTGACTCGAAATTTATGTCTCCTGTCTTTTCTTAAGTCTGGCTGTGGAAGTTTTTTGACTCAAAAACCTAATCAATACTAATGTGTTTCGAGTTCGATTTTTGACGAAGTGTTGCCACATTGGTCTTTGTTAAGGTTTCTGGGTAAGAAAGTTTAGGCCAACAACTCATCAGAAAGCAAGAATCAAAAGTGGTAGCACTGAAAACTCGAAACACATCAGTACCAATCAAGGACCAATATGGCAACACTATGGTAATAATCGAACTTGAAACACTTCACTATATTTAATTCAGTCAAATATTACCAGAAATATCAGCTCAATTCCAAGTCAAGTTCATTTAGCAGCACTCACAATTCCAGTCAGAGCCAATCACATTAGGCCGTATGTCTAGTCTTTCTAACTTGGAGACATACTTTTCATAAAACACAAAAGATTTGAGAAATCACCACTCAACATTCCAAGTCACTCTGGGACTTCCAGTTTCACCACATGTCAAACTCCATAGACGGTGCACACTACACTGTGTACTACATTCACATTGTACACATACTACTCACACTCCAATCTCTCACACACGCGCCAAGCTCGCTCGTTTTGGAAGCGTTCAAGTCTCCTCGAAGGCCCCAACAAGTTCTGCTAAGATGTGCTAAAACCCGCGGTTTGAGCGCTTAATGGATCTTCTAACTTCCAATCTTCCTCCATTGAATGGCTGGTGAACTACAAGTTAACAGAGGAAACTGGGCGGCTGAAGATGGATCTGGCAAGGAAGGGTTATGGTGACCAACTCGGGAAACATGGCAACAATTAGACGTAAACGTTGGGTCCCATTCACTATCGCATTTAGGCATGGGGGAATAGGGGGTACAATGGTACATGTGTCAGTCAAAGGATCTTTTGTCGGATGAGCTGGACATGGCTTGGATATATTCAAAGAAACTCATTAATGAGTAAGAGGTTTACTGAGGAGGGAAAGAGGTCAATGTTTGGGAGATAAAGATGTGGATGTAGATCAGGATGGATCAGCGAAGAAGTGGAAACCATTATTTGAGTATAAGAAGTTTTAACATAGATGGGGATTGTCCATTGCCATTGCTCGACCCTGTGTGCTAGATCTCTGCCACACGGCTTAATTTTGATGAATCTTAGGGGAAAAGCTGAGACCAAGTTTTGTGATATTGTTGCTCTCTGATACGAGGCTTCAACATAAACTTTCATCAGTAAAATGGCCATAGGTTTAAGATAAAAAAAATCGTTGTTTTAATGCAAAAGGATGTTGAAGATATAGATATAAAAACATCTAGTCACTCTTTATCGATCCCGATGATCCAAAAGTAAAAAAAACTCAAGGAATTATGCTAAGAATTCCAAATCAGCCCTCAAGTTTCTCTGTCGGGAAATTTTGAGGTTCAAACCCGTTGTAGTGCCAGAGAATCATTTGAAAACGGAGATTAGAGCCCAAAAACGAACCATAAGCATTAATACCATTTTTGTACGAAATCTGGCACTCATTTACTCATTTCTGTTTCATCTTTCAGGAAAATCCAAAAAAAAGTAATCTCCCTCCAAATAAATCCGTTAAAAAGTGCACTGCGATTTAAAAAGTTCTTCATAAAGTTATGAACAACGCCATCTAGTATGGCTTTGTTTTTAGGGTGACAATCCATTGTACAACCTTACCTTTGATCTCCCCAAACATTGTCATTTTAAGTGCTTCATTAGAAATGGTCAAGATATACAAAATGACTTTAAGGAATATAAACACATTTATCTGTCATTCAGCACTTAGTTTCCTTTATTTGTTGCATCTTAAAAACTTTTAGGAGATAGAGTGATTTCATCTTGAGAAACGGATGAGTCTGGTAAATGATCTTCAAAGTGTTAGAACGTAGAGGGTATGTAAATGGTATAAAATGAGTTTGAAATCTTTAGGGTTCAAAAATGTAAAGTTTGTGTAAGTTCTGTTTCGATAGGATATTTTAGAGTTGGGTAAAAAGTGTCATAAAAAGGAATCACGCAACCTTAGAAATTTCGCAATGTGAGATATGATTAAGACTTATCACTTCGGTGTTCAAAAATGTGACAACAATAATGCTAAAAGAGCATGAGATTTTCTAAGTGTTAAATTTGATTTTTCGTTAGTTAAAAATAGTTTTGCTCCACAATTATTATCACAAAAATAGTAAAAAAATGTGAAGAAAGTGCTTGTGAAATTTTAGACTCAAACTGAGATTCACTGAAGGATAATGATGAAGTTGGAGTAACACCAAAAGTTTGTTGCAGAGAACTCAAAAGTTTGCCTAATTTTACCAAATACATCAAAACTTGCAATTTGTGGTGCAAGATTCATTTTGCAACTTTGTTCGAGCCCGAATTACAACTTTTTGATGGCTTACTTTCTTCTTTGTGGGCAACCAAGCTTAATTGTACCTAACCAAACCCAATTTCTGGTCATAACTGGTGTCTAATAGATCCTTACAAACTTAAAAAGACTAAGTCGATGCTATCATTCATCGGCCTCATGTATGGTAATCTAATCTTGTCCAAATACAAGCTTTTTGCAATCTTTGAAGTTTATTTGCACTTTACTTCGACCTATTTGTGCGTATGTATGAGTTGTAACTTACCGCAATCAAAAATGCTAAATCTACTTGCTATTTTCTACCGTCCCTAAATATTACTAGATATTGAATCACCCTTTATTTTAAGCCAAGCCGAAAATTTTAGAAGAGCGTAGAGTACAAAATGAACAAATAACCACAGAGGACAAGAAAAAGGTACGGAGGACAATATCAAAACAAATTATAGTCAATATGAAGTACTCTTAATCATAAGGCACACTACAAGCATGCTTCCAAAATTAAGTTCAAGCGCATTCTAAGTATGTTAGAACAGGGGTCGGCAACCAATTTTGGGTCAAGCCACACAAAATTTGATTCGTGTTGTCTGGGGCCCACCCAACAAGCATTGGTAGGTTCAGGAGCCCACAAATTAGCGATCAAAGAACTTTTAGCCCACAAGTACAGTACTATGGATGGCTCTCTGGTCCACTATTTTGGACTTTCGCCATAGCTCTTGGGCCCACCAACGACCACCTTTGGGCCCACATTTGGGCCGCAGCCCACCGGTTGCCGACCCCTGTGTTAGGACATGATTTAACACAAGTTTCGTTTATACATCTAATAAATAGAAGAAGCCAACAGTCATTTAACCCCATTTTGGAAGCCTGAGAGCGTTTCAAAGACCCAAAAATGGTGGGAACCAATTCATGAAGAATGCTGGAAGCATGCACCAACAAAAACCAAAGTATATGACCTATATATTTTAATCACATTATTACTTTTAGGTGGGATTGAAATGGTATTTTGGCTTTAAAGTTTGCTTGACCCTTGCGTTTTTTTCGAGTTTTCTAGTCGAATTTGCTTTACTTCAAGTACGCTCCATTAAAGTAGACTTATTGCAATAATGTATCGACGTTTTATGACCTTTTGTTCGTGATTTCTCGTATAGAAAGTTGGTCTGGAAGTGCAACGCAGGAGTTTGTTCGCGTGAATCGAATGAAGGAAATGCAAATTTGTCTTTGAAATCGTGGGCATTCATCGCATCAGATTGGTTTCTGACATGCACGCGTAACAATCCTTGTTTTTTTGTAGAATCTACATTCTTTAGATCAAAATATTAGCCAAAAGTAGGCTGTTTCTAAATGATGGTTGAGATCGTGCGTGTCTGAGGATTTGATGGTAATGTTTGAGTCATTAAATATGTCACCCATCTTTAGATCCATCTGACACATTCAATTACCCGAATCACTCATATGGTTTGTGGACCTCATAAAAAGAAACTAGCCACATTCCATTAAAGCTGAAACGATGCTTTTTGTCAAGTCGAGACTAGCAATGGTACTCCTGGCTTATCCATGCAGAATCTAGATGTCCCAAAAATAATCTTGGTCCTCTCAAATGAGGTCCTTCCGTGAACAATAAGATGTAATGGGTTGGGACACAAGTTGTGGCAAGATAAATCGCGAAACCACATAAATTGAAATAGGTTAAGACATTTTCCAAGTTGCGTAATATCTTGGATGAGGTTTAATTGTTGATGATTAACTTACCACTTTCACATGGATGGATTTTTTTGAAGTAATTTTCAAAAAAATAATCCTGCTCATTTTAGTCTATAACTCAAGGAAATCTCTAATGTCCTAAAATGATTTTGATCCATGTTTCTGCACAAATGACGAGGTTTAAAGAAATGATGGCAGTACAAAATCTAATGTAAAACTCTTTTTAAGAAATGGTTGATTTAGGATACATGTTTTTACTGTACTTCACGTCAGGTCTATGACAGTTAATTTGAATTAGAACTCTGCGCCCCACACGTTTTTAAAAGTAAAAGGTCTCCACGTCTTGCTTGCTGCTCTCACTTTCCATCCATCCATCTATCGACAGTAGGGATGTGACGATACTTTGGCTCTCAAACTAATCCCGGATCGACATCAAGACGAAAGAGGGAATCTCCAATCATTCGAGAAAAATAGAACCTTAAAAACGCATAGGGTGACTTATGGAATGAAATAGCAAATTCATGCACACAGGTCGTGCTTAACTTTTCTTCATTTTTTCTTCATTTTCATTATCTCTTTTAAATTGTAGGCGAAAGAAGCTGATTTGATAGAGTATGAATGAATATCACTTTGAAGCAAAATCTCGATGTTTTTTGGTCTAAAGTACTAAAATTACTAATTTTTTTTGACAAATTCATAAAAAGGTAACCGTTTCAGTGCCCTTATCAAGAGCACGATCCAGAGAACTGCGTGATAAACACGTTTCGAAACTCAAAAAATTCCCGAATCAAGTCAAGCCAATCCCTAGTTCACCATTGCCATCCATACCCACTTAAGCACGACTTGACTGACATCATGCAGAGCTAATTGTCATCTTTTGAATGCAAAGCATTACAACGAGATACCGAAACAACGCGTTTGAAGACGACCCGCCACGGTGAAAGTGGTCCTCATCAATTAGGTCTCGTTCATATGATGATTGTGCAAAGTGGCAAGAGAATAATGGTTGTCTCCCAAGAACTTCGCTACAAACAGGCTACGTACTAGTACGTACGTCCTCTTGTAACTTTATGGCAGGAAATGAGTGGTAGGTAAGTAACTGTAAAACTTTGGCAATCTCAAAGATACTTACCCGCCACCAAATTGTTCAAGTACTCACGCAACTTAAAATCAGACACGGACAGCTTCCGATGTTAATTTATCAGCCGAGAGGGCTCTTCATTGCATCTAATCTATCTTTTATGCTAGTACAAAACACACCATTTCAGATTCAAAATTCTCTCTTGGTTAGTCAATCTGAAATCGTTCAAGTATGCGTGAAATACCGGCAAATTCAATTTCAATGGTCATATACCCAGGACAAGAATGTCCAAAAAGGGTTTGAGAAATTCCATAGGGATGCTTCAAACTGAATGCTTAAGATAATGATGCACTTGCAGGCATAAGGGTACGAAAGACATTAAAATATTTTGTATGTTTTCAAATTCAACCGAAAATTATATGTTAATTTTTCCGATACTTTCTTGCTTTAAAGGACACCTACCAGATTAGAACTCGTTTATCTATTCCTCCTCATCTCTACCGGTTTGGCCACTTAAAACCAAGCAAGGGAAATCGTAAATTTTGGACAATCAGAGGTTCTGAATCAAAAAGTCATCGTTACAAATAGTTTTACTATACTATCATCTAGAACGTTTTCAAAAACAATTTCCCTAAGGGGTACTATTTTTTATACAAAATATATAAGAGACGAGATTCGCCGTCAACATGTTCCTTCTCAAGTTTTTAACGAGGAGACAGCAAAATGAGGCTTGCAGTTGAGGCCAGTGGCAAAGGGGAAAAACTGGAAAAGTTATTTTTGATAAAAAAAAAACCCACCAATATAAGATTAGAGTGTCAAGTAAATCATGGACCACCAGATATTTCACCAAACACCCAAAATGGCCTTGATACCTGTTAAGGCATGGTTCTCAATAAATGTAAATACTATCTAAGGTCAAACAGGAAATGGCTCAAAATCAAAAAAATTGCACGACTACTCCAAAGTATGGTATTAATTGTCACTTCATCTTCATCGAGAAGCAAAGATTTCATCAGAAACAATAGGGGTTAAATGAAGTGCACATTGTTATTCAAATTTTCTATTGTACGTACATGTAACACATAAAATGCAACCTTGCCACTAGTAATCCAGATTATCGTAATCTTTCCTCTTTTGAATCGGTTTGAAATGTCGAGTAAAAAAGCATTTTTCAAAAAGCGTCGTATTTATTGCATTAATTCTTTTGTGTCGACATTGAAGAAAACCATTTGTGCTCATCTGTACCATCTGAGCCAATTATCAAAATAACACCATGAATCATTTTTTTCCGCACAAGATCACAATAAAAAAAACATCCAACGCAAAAATGGCCAAACATTTTGGTCATTTTTTGTACTTGCTTCGGCAACCATCACTCCTGTCTGTCCACGTCTTAAGACGCAATCGGGCGGCAGAGTACTCGCTGAAGAGCAACGGATCGTTGGTGGCGCCATCTAACGTTGGGTTGAATTTCGAGTTTTTTTTTTCATGACAAACACTTGTTTATTCCTCGAAAATCAGTGTGCTTCTTTTGTTTTGAGACTTGTCTTTTTGATGAAGCTACATTTTGGGTTTCCTTTGTATGATTCCAATTTCAGAATGCTCACTGCTCTAGAAAGTACCCACATTTTGTTCACTTTTTGTACTTGCTTCGGCAGTACATATACTAAAATTGGAACGATACAGAGAAGATTAGCATGGCCCCTGCGCAAGGATGACACGCAAAATCGTGAAGCGTTCCACATTTTTTGCATCCGCAGATCCATGTTGAAAGACTTGAAGTAAATGAGATTTCCAAACAGGCCTACAGTTTGAACACAAATAGCAAAAAGTGCCTCAGAACCCATAAGATTGGGACTAGGCTCATCTTAGTTCCAGGTTCAACCCCAGGTGACCCTCTTGTCTGTCCACGTCTTAAGACGCATTCGGGTGGCAGAAGTTTGATTGGATAAAGTTATAGTTATTTTTTTCTCGATCAAAATCCCGCAACCTTTATTTTTGGGTTCTGAATAATAGTATTTTTTACAATTATTTTCCTAATTATTGTCCCCAAAGAGAAATTGTCCGTGAATTGATTTTTGCACGCTTTTCCTGCTAAGGACTATAAATAATGAGTAGATGATGGTCTAGATATAGTAATGCACTTTTTGAAATGTTGTTTGTAAATAAGTAGGAATTTGCATCATGCAGCTTTTTGCCGAATTATGATATTCGATGTGGTGAACCCTGTTTAGAAATCCCTTAGATAATTTTCAGGTTACAAATCTGTGCGGATAAAAAGGTTTTTTCTTTTTAAATTGATATTTAAATGGATTAATTGGACTATTGTCGAACTTCTGGCGCATTTTTTTGGAAACATGACGTGCACTGTTGAAGGAACGCGCTCGCTTAATTGGATTTTTACATCAACATTCTTTAGGCGCCAGTTTTCAGAAACTCAGACATGGATTAACCGTGTACTTTCTCAAAGTTTTGTGAATGCTCACTTTTGTCAATATTGCGCTTCAAAAGTTATTTGCAAAAAAAAATATTTTTATTAAAGTCTACCTAAACAAGACAAACAAGCACAAAACAGAATGAAGTTTGAAAAAAACGTGGTTTTTGAAGATCAGAAAGGTCCACACCCCTAAAAGACTTGGTTTCTAAAATATTGATATTTTTCCATCCTTTGCCGTTCTTTACGTTTATAGCTTGACCAATCATTTCTTGTTTTGGTACCTGTTTATCCATTGCTAATTAAAAACTTTTGGTTTCTGAATGTGACCAATTTTGGTATCACTTACAAAGATTAAAAAAATATGACATAATTTTCAAAGAAATTAAGAGCTTGCTGAAATATTGTTAAATAACCAGATTGGGGTTAATCATACTAGGTGTGACAATTAGTATGAAGAACATGAAAAGAAATGAAGAATCCTAGGAAAGGATGACAATTTCAGGTCTTTTTGCACTTTTAGCCATTTTTTAAACACCTACACTTTCTGATGGTGTTTATACACCTTTTCCCTCTTCCTGATAATGAAATTTAATCCTTTCTCCTCAACAAAATGAAGTCTGGTAAGGAAACAAACGACCTTTTATTGAATACGCTAATAATCTAGGTTGCGTGAAAATCATCCCTTGTACATTTTTTTTCAGTACTAGATGGCGCCACATGTAATAAATTGTTCCCTTGAGAATGAAGCAAACTCCCAACAATGTAAGAAGGAAGCAGATGAAGGAAGAGCTGAGTTGTGAGGGAGTTACCTGGATTAGATCCCTGAACGTTGGTTGACTTGTATCAAAAGTGCTTTGTTTTTTTAATCTTCTTGCAAAAGCTATAAACCATTTACAAATGAAATTTTCTTCACCTTTCCGATCAATCACAAGCGGACGCAAAAAATGTGGAACGCTTCACGATTTTGCGTGTCATCCTTGCGCAGGGGCCATGCTAATCTTCTCTGTATCGTTCCAATTTTAGTATATGTACTGCCGAAGCAAGTACAAAGAGGGAAGAAAATGTAGGGATTATATGAAACTGAGAGTATTCCAGAAAAAGTTATCCATGAGGATCTCAACTTGTCAAGTTCAAATGGCAAGTTTCCAAACCAAGGTAAGGTGGTTTCAGAGATGCAAAATGCCCGATTATGATGAAAAACATAATGCTTAGAATTTGAAGAACTTATTGTGCGATGATATTGCACTTCAGATTGTTTTGTATTTGCTCATAGGATCATTATCATTCGAAAGTGTTGGCGGTTTGAAACACAAACTTGCAACGTTTGAGATATAATTGTTGGAACATTCACGAATTTTTGTTAATTGTACTTTTAATTAAGAGATAAAGAATGGAGAGTCAAGATTAAATGTCATTTATTTATTTTTTTGGTGGTGAAAATCACACTAGAAAAGAAAGGTGGGCATGGTCACGCAATAGAATCACTAAAGAACCATAAACAAAGTATCAAATCAACGTAAAAGTTCATCATGGAACGGAATGCAAAAAGTTCCTCATCGACAAATTTGAAGTGTTCACGATCATTTTCATTGTCATCCTTGCAGGGAGTGTAATTATCACATTTCTCACTAATAACCAAGGAAATTGCACTTTTGACTTGCTATTCTTCTTGAAGCACGTTTACAATTATTGGAATGTGTTGTCTTGTGTGGAAAAGGTCTTAAGAGGGAACAAGAAGAATAATGAAAGAGAAAGAAAGAAAGAAGGAAAGAGCTTCTCGGTGGGTGCAGGAGTAATTATTTTTACAAATGAATGAACCACGGGCGAGGAAAGGGAGTGGCACGATCAGTATCCACCTAAGTAGGCCTTAGTATCGTTGCTGGAACTCGTGATGCCATCGGTTGAAATCAATATGGAACACAACCACAGCTCCATTGGCCAGACCACCCAACAAAAACCTGGAACAAACCAAGGTTGCAGAAACCTGCAAATGCCGCAATTTTTCATTCGATTGATGGCCTTACTTTTGGTCATGGGTCAAAGCCAAGGATCGGACACTACTATCACAAGCCGGGTAGGCATACAGAAGGGCCAGATTGAAGGTCCTCCATACTTCGACTATTCCACGATCACCCCCGGTGATCAAGTATTCCCCATCCCTCGAGAGGAGGATGCACTGAAATAACGATAATAAAATGGATCTTTTCTTTTTTGATGAAAGGACTGGTGATTAGGGACTGATTCCCTTTCAGATAAAGTCTATTACGAGTTCCCTTTTTTCATCATTCGCATCAAACTGCAGATTTTTTTGTGACGTCCGTATTATGTTGCATGTTCACTTATAAACAATTTTAGAGAAATTTGCCATTTTCGTCACCTAGATGGCTTTCACACAATCCAAGACACCTGAGGCTAGTGTTTAGACGCAAAGAACGATCTTAAGATCGTACTTTGTGTCTAAAAAATAAGCCTCTGGTCTGATCGCCCTCTCTAATTCTCAATATGAACGGTGATTTCACCGTAAGAGGAAACGTCATTGAGGAAGCTAACAAAGTCTTAAACAGTGCCACCAGGTACTTGTAAATTAGATTTTACAATATAATTACAAAAATCATCAATTTCTATCCAAAATTTCAACAATGTGTTTCAACCTTAAAAAAGTGGGGAAATTGCGCCTTTTGTTAAAAAATTACTGGAAAAGTTAGTTTTTCAGTCAAAACTGAAAAGTTAAGAAACAAGCCGACATTATGTGTCATAGTTGCTAAAAAAATTGAAGATCCAAGCTGCAATTTTGACAAGTTGAAGTTGAAGATAGCTCTAAAATCTGTAAACTTTGTCCCTGTTTTGGCTCCATTTTGAGGCTTCTATCAAAATTCTCTATTCAGAGGAAAACCTTGAGTATGTTGGAATCAAGACGAATTATTTGTCCTTAGCCCACCTCCTGCCTTTTCAGTTTTCATGATTCATGAAAGTTTCATGAAAGTAAGAAACCGAACTTTGGCCAAATTTTGATGAAGGTCAATTTGGTTTTAATTGCAAAGTTGATCAAAGGGGTTCGGTAATGACCACTTGTGCGATTTCCCTTTCCGTTTTGAACTTTAGCTGACGTGGAGACAGCAATTCCACGTGTTGTTTTGCAAGAATTAGGCTTTGATGACGGTGTTAAAAACAAGACACATTTTTTGTAGGTTTACCTGAATCTTATCGTTATGAACCTCGTGTCTGAGTCTGTAGCCATTAGCCGTGTAAGAGACCACATGGCCGCCAGGAAAGTGAGCTGCCACGAAACCTTCCCTAGATAACGCAATGTTAAGAGGCGCTGTCAGGCCTTCAGGAGAGTCAAGGGATCTGAGGAGATCTCCAAACGTCGTGTGCACCAAAATTGGTCCATCTGAAGTTATAGAATTTAATGAAGTATGTCTTGGGATTGCTTTAACCATCCCAAAATTGACATTAAAATTACCTGTGGATCCGCTGATTACCAAACCCAGTTCGGCAGATATCACAACGGAGCTCACAGCTTGGTCATGACCAGTGAGGACGGCTCTGGGTGTGGGTTGGTCACCTTCGCCCACAATGCTTTGTGAGCGGGCATTCCAATGCCACAAAAGGACGGTGCAATCTTGGGATCCAGAGGCAATGTAGCAATCTGAGGTGATGTTACACTCGGACCGAGCTAGACAAGTGACCACGCCATAGTGGCCAAACACTATTTGGACAATCTTGGCCGATTCCGCAGAAAACACCCTATCCAATTCAAGATCACGGTTTAGTTTTGGGTTGAAATTGATCTCCAGAGGGTCAATTTGTAGTTGGTAATTGTGTAAAAAGTTGACAAAAAAGTTGAAGAATACCAGTGTCATTGAAAAACTTTTTGTAGTTAGGGAGACTCACAAAAATTGGAAAAAGTGCTCTTAACATATTTTGTGTCATATTTTGTGCATCTGATGAACATTTTCAAAAAAATTATGCATGGAAGACCTTTTTGCTTAAGCTTTTGTCAACTAAGGCGCTCATGAATTGCTTGCTTGGCTTTGTGAAGCTCGCTCTTTGCTTCAGTATTTATTTTTATGTTGGCCAAGCCCAAATTTCTACAAACACAAACGTGATTCAATGGTCTCTAAAAAGTTAAAAAAAAATGAATAAAGGAAGATGAAGGTGAATGAAGATGAAAATGAATAAAGAAAATAATAAAGGAAGATAATTAACAATTTCCATCTCCGATTAATTTATCACAGTACTAATAGCCTGACATGTCCTACCTGAAGGAGTTGTCCCAAAAGCCACAAGCGAGAATGAACCGGCTATCCACGGTTACCACAAAGCAACTATGCCTCATCACAACACGTTGACTGAAATTGTCGCCCAGGTGCCGACGGACTTGATGACCGGTAGCATTAGTCACCACTGCCAAAATGGGATCCATGGCCAAAGGCAGAGATGCGGCTCCAGGAGAAGGACTCTGAGACTCTGCATAGCTAGGGGCTTGGGACGGAGCTAAAGCAAGGGAGCAAAATCATGGTAAATGAGCACATCTCATAATTATTGCGAGCTGGTTAAGCAATATTAAAAACAAGGCCTGTAATATTGACCCTTATGTTAGTTGGTGAGCTTTTGTGGCCGAACCCTGTAGAGTGAGTTTGTGCGTGTGACGACACGATTACAACACGGACAGTGAGACGATCTGATCTGTTCGAGATGCCCTTTTTGTGGTGCAAAGTTGACTACACAAGTTGAAACAGGGTGCGGGATGAGTGTGATCTATTCGTTAGTTATGGTTGGAAATGTATACCTTGAATCCCAGTGCGAGTGAGTGACTTAAGAATCATAAGAATCCAGTGGAAGTGAGTAGAAAATAAACCGGGTGAAGTGGAAATGAATACCCAAAAAATGCCCCCCCCCTTGAAAACGTGTTAACCCAAACCAAAAATACGCGGAAAAAATGGAACCGACAAAACCAAACCAAAAAGAGTGAAAAACAGAAGGAAATAAACAAACATGAAAAAAAGATACCTTGGGAAGTCGAACTCGTACTGGTTGGATGGTGTTGTTGGGTCGATTGGGGTTTCATGGGAGCTCCTGAGGCGCCACTTTGGAGTTGGCTATGGGAGCCTCCTCCACCCCCTGGCCCACCCTGCTGTTGTGACTGGGAGGGTGTGGCCGAGGAGGCGGAGGACGAGGCAAGCTTCTTAGAACGAACTTGTCCATCAATACCTGCATACGAGGAATTCCACCGGTTGATGGCGAAATGATGGTTTGCCGTCAACGTGACCACGGAGGGCAAAGGGAGCTGCGGAAAAGTGTTGGCCGTGATGTGACAGATGGGCGAATTCGACAAGAATTTCATGATCATGCAGACGTCATCCGGTAAAGGCGTGAACATCATTGGTGACTGAAAAGAGGAACAGTTTGCCAATGAAGATCTTACTCATGATGGTAATCCGGTATTAATACAGGAGTGAGTACATACCAAGTGCATGGCTGAACTTCTCGGTGGATGGGGTTCCATGAGGAGTTGTGAGGGTGTTTGACCGAAATGTTTGATTTGATTCTCCACTGCTTCGCGCATCACGGGATCGGTCATGGCCTCCAAATCTACACTACCCTCATATGTGAGATAGTAGAAGACATTGGTGGCACGGATTGCCTCGGGACCTGAAAATAAGGCCAAACACTGGCTTAGTTGAAGTGGAAAAACACAAATTAGACATGCCCAAAGGTTGTTCCTGTACTTATTTTGAAGTTTTGGGTCTAAGTTAGGTCAACTCATGGGATTGGAATTGCTCCTTACCGAAGCTTTAGATTGCATTTTTCATGTAGTTTTAAAACTTCAAACGACTTCTGATTATTCTCTGAACAACGATCTCAACATAAGAATGTTAGTCGATTGTTACTTATGCGCAACGGCATTAAGTTGAAGTTACTTATAGCTAGATTTACCTTCTACAAGTTATGTACGTTTTTGAATTTGAAAAGATTAGAGAATTAAACGAAATTAATTTTTAGTGTGTAAAATCCCTAGATTGAGGAATAACTCGAAAAATGGAAAGAATAGTGTGGATGCTTTCAGATAACATTATTCACAGATCCTTGCATTATTACATCCCACTTGACTGTGCCACCGTGCTTTTAATAAAACGATGAGAATATCCAATGGGTTGCAATTTAAACTGTCGGAGTTGGTTCACAATAAAAACGCAACCTCGACTTCGTCTCGCCCGACACTGATGCATTTTTTTATTTCAGCCGAGTATTGACGAAAAAATAATAATTTTCGAGGGAATCGAGGTGTCAAAGGTCGACGTACTGAGCGTACGAGCCAATGGCTGAGCAATTTCCAAAACACTTAAAACTTGAAACAAATAACAAAAAAAGACAAATGTGTGAAGATGTGGATGCTGTGAATTGATTTCAACTCTCATTCTCATGGGAAGCCAAACGCTACAAATTACTCTGTCATCAAACACACTCAATGTTGGCGATGAAAATCAACTATTTGGAGGTTTTCAACGCAGATAAAGATTGAACAACAAGGAAAGGAATTCAGGGCGTGCCTGACTTGCGAGATGAGCTCTTGATCAAGTCGACTCATCTAATTCTGATCTGACATGCCACAAAGCGCGTCCGTCAGCACTGAAATTAATTTTCTCGACTTTTAGGGCTTCGTTATCAATTGACTAGCATATCCATGAGTCTCATTTCGCTTTCGTTGACCTTCAATGTGAAACAACATCTGTCAGTCTGACCATGCGTCAAGGCGACGGCAATATAGTAATAACCATGATTAGTCTGAATCCGCCTCCAGTTTTTTGCTGACCAAATATCACGTTGACAAGTTGGGCGTTGATGATGGTGATGATAGCTTCTCTTGGAGAAAAACCAACCCTTGAACCAAAAAGGGATGGTCTGTTCTGCACGAGATCAACCTTTCGACATGGCAATTATCATGATTACATACACTTTAACCACTGTTATAAAACTTTGCGAGAACAACCCTAATATTTGATTGATTTTTAAGCAGATATAACATTGCATTGCAAAACCTGTGATTAAGCCTCCCCAAAAAGGTTGAAAAATACATTTCAGGGTGCTTTTGTTAAAGTATTGAATTCAGATTTTTGGGTTGATATTGCTCTGTACCATTGGACATGTGCGTAGAGCAGTAGTTAGCAAAAAAAACTTTATGGCGTGCAAAGTTCAAAGTTTCTGGGTCAGGGAAAGTGAGTGACTTTGTGTTGAAAGATCTTGTTTTCTCTTGAACCAAAAATCAATTTACAGCGGAATCTAGTTTTTTTTTTCATCTTCTCTTTCTTCTTACCTCGTTGCTTGTATCCAAAGATCAAATCTATCCACTGATGAATTTGGCAGGATACAAACTCAGATTCCAAGGCTTGTCGGTTGATCCTCACGAATTCGTGGGGCGTGGATGCCCATGGAGGCAATTCCACATCATCCACACCTTGACCTTCTTCCAGTAGACCCAATTTGTAACCGTTCATATTGACGAACATTTCGGGCAAGCAGAAGAATTCCGGTATCAATTCCTTCAAACACAATAGAATAACATGATTTGTGTTAGATTCCAGGTCACTTATTTTTGGCATTAACAGGTGCAGTTGCAATCCAAGAAAGATAACTATGACTTAAATTTCGAGCCATCGAAAAATGTAACGATGTAAACGATAAAGTTTCTTGGAGTCTGTTTTTATAAAGTTTTTAGCTGAAATTTCCGGTTTGGTTTCAGTTTCAGATGCGCTCTTGGAAACCTAAACTATGAAGAATGGCAGGGAGAAACTTGAGAATTTCTGTTACACCCAATACCATGTTTTGGAATGAAACCCAGCAAAAGGTGCTTAAAGTGCACAAAATCGAAAAGCTTGGGGTGTACTAAAACCAAGTCTACGGGTCGCATGTTAACGCATATAAGATTTATTTCAAAGTACACCAAAATCAAGTCAGATTAACGGGCCTCGCGACAGCTGCTGTGTTTCAAACGCAGCAGCTGGGGCCTAACCTGATATGATTTCGGTAAACTCAAGAATAAATCTAATTTTCGTTAACATAAGGCCAATTTTAACGTCCCTTGATTGTGCTCTCAACGCAATTGCTGGATTTCAAACACATTAAGAACGGTAAATCTGACTTGATTTTGGCAAACTTGATTTATTTGAAATAGAACAGTAAACATGCGCCCTAATAAAAAAATATCGAATAATCTTGATCTTACCTTGACATCTGACGTGTCCCGTTGACAGTTATCCCACGCTCGTTTCACGGAGGAAAATAATCGATTGGGATGATCAAATTTTCCGCTTTGCAAGGCCAAAAACATCGTAGTAAAAGGCTCCAATCTCAAGAGGTAGTTGAGGACAAAGGCCGAAGTAGAGTAATGTGTTCCATAGTGAAACGGCGGGATTTGGTCGTTGTCCCACGTGTTATAGCGCTCCTCGAAATACTCTCGTCGAGATTGATTCAATGCTCCCACGGGTTTACTCAGGTCTCGATAGTTGTTGGGTGAGCTTAAATCGATCTCAGTGTCCTCGTAGTTGGTCAGCACCCAAGGGAAAATCGGATATTGATTCAAGTCGTTATAGGTTCGACCCGCGATCGTGTTCAGAAACATGAGGTACTCAAAGTTGGAGATCTCACGTCGTTGCCATTTTTGGGTCATATTTGAAGCCCGGAAAAGTTGTCGGGCCGACATAAGACTCGCTCGACGAGTCTGTGGGATCCCATATTTGATGCCCACTCCAACCCGAGGAAGGACCTTGATGACCTTTTTCACCGTAGCTTGGTCTTGGAACGCGAACATGATCGAAGCTGTGGAAAGAGTACATTTTGAGTGCTTGATAGTGCCAAAATGGCAGGGAGGATTCGAAATCTAATTATCTTGGCTCAAGTGGGAATCCTTTAAAATCACCCTCCATACATTCATGTAAAAGTTTGCGGAGCACTTCGCATTTGAGCAGACTGAGTCCGGTTCTTAAAACTTGAGTTGTCACAAAAATACGGAATTACATTATGTGAAAGCTAAAGAATACATGAAATTAACAGAATTTGTTAATTGTTATTGTTAAAATGAAAATAATGGCCAATTTGTAAGGTATTGTTAATGACAGTACCTTATGGAACACCCACACATTAACATCAATAAACTTGCAGTTTGAACATTTGCAATCTAAAGAATCGAGCACAATGGGTTCGTCAGTCTTCAAACTATTGACAGTTGTCCCTTTAGAGATTAGGGGAAGCTTTGGACCAGGAACAGGCAAATCTGAGAGCGCTAGTGGTATTTCTATTCCTTGCTATGGGAGCACCTTCTACGTACGTAGGCTAAGGGAGCAGGAAGCAACCCCTCGAATTCCCATTTGCTCAACTAGGATCTGTTCGGAAAACACCAGACTACATAGAGACAGATACATTATTACGCTCTCGAGCTCCTGAGTTGAGAGTAACTCTCTTGGAAAATGAACAACATCTCGGGTTCCGAATGACATTTCAAAGCAGCAGGGTTCCTTGAGAACATTTGCACCCCTCTAAGCATTGGAAAGGACGTGATATTTCACCCCTGAAGGCGGGAACCCTGAACTTAAAGCCAGAGCCATGATTTTTTCCCTCCTTCCTCCACCCCAAATGGAGAAGCCCAGAAAGACAGGGATGAAGTGCATTACTCGGATTAAGTTTTTACCCCTGCCTTTGGCGAGCAGAGGGCAGAAAGAAAATGTGAGCAAATGGAAGTCATTCCAAAAAGATTATTTTGTCACTCGCCTCAGTGGTCACCCGAATGAAGGCGAGGGACCGAAGAGGAATAATATAAGTGCGACAGAGATGGGGGGAAAACCAGAAAAGAAAACATCTCCATCAACAATCCAGCCAAATGTGAACGAGGAAATTCTAGTCATCTTAATTAGACTGACTAACACGTTCAAAGACTAGTTCGGCACGTGGAGAGGATAACCAAACGCGGGATCATTGGAAGGAGATGGTGAATACATGTCTCGGATTTCAAGTGGTCCAACCAGATACAACAACAATGATTGTCACTCAATCATGGCTCAACCCTTGATGCAAACCTTGCAATAGGGGTCGTATTTCAAAAAATGGTTGGCTCAAAAAAGACGGAACAAGAGGAAAGAAGCAAAAGATAGTAATGAACATTTAGCCCATGAATTATGCCGAGTTTTGTCCCTCTGCAAGTACATCTCCCTGGCATATGAAGAATTTTAATTGAAGGTTACAAAAATCGCCACTAGATCGAGCCAAAACGGGCAAATTCTCTTGATTTCAGATCCATCCTTAATTTAAACTTTATGCCAAAATTGCCGCTTCCATCTTAAAGTGGATTTCTCTACATATTTTGAGTCTTAGAGCTCAGCTACGATAGATATTATTGTGTTCAAAAAAAATTATGCTGAGTATTACTCAGCATGTGAGAATGACTCATATCACTCAGTGAGTAATCACAAGTTAAGGCCACAGACTAAGCAGAAGCACCCACAACCGTTTTTACCTCAAGATGGCGCTGATTGTCATTTTTCTCTTTGATAGAAGCTAAACTTTGCTTCCCTAAGAAGGCTTGCCCTGATGGTGAGTTGTTCATTTTGAGAACAAGAAAGGGCACCCAAGTGGATGTGTTGATGGCATGCTAAATCTAATGCAAAAATGCTAAAATACAAATCCCTCGCTCCATAAAAAGGCACAACATCCAAAATTGTCTCGTTTAACCGAAGCATCAAAATTCGCCACTAAATGGGGCAAATCAGAGTCAAAGTCTCTTGATTTCAGAATTATCCTGAACTCAATCTTGCTGCCAAATTTGAAGCATAGATCTTAAAACTGATTTTTCACCATATTACAAGTCTTTTTGAGCTCAGCTTTGATTCTAATGCGTACAAAAATCAAAGTCATGCTAAGCGATAGTAAATTACGGCAAAAAAAATCGCAGAAGCACTCAGATTTGGTTTAGCTTTAAGATGGCTCCGTTTGTCTTTTGTGTTTTAGATTGAAAGCTCAACTAAGCTTCCAAACTAAGGCTTACTCTGACGGTGAGTTCTTCATTTTGAGAACAATAGAGGGCATCCAAGCAGAATGTGTTCAGAGTGTGTTTAAAAGTGACTTTTATGTACAAAACTGTACGTTTTCTTTAAAATCCAAGCCTCAAAACAAAAGAAGCAAACTTTTTTTAGAGGAAAAAACAATTGTTTGTCATGAAAAAAACAAACTCGAAATTCAACCCAACGTTAGATGGCGCCACCAACGATCCGTTTCTCTTCAGCGAGTACTCTGCCGCCCGATTGCGTCTTAAGACGTGGACAGACAAGAGGATCACCTGGGGTTGAACCTGGAACTAAGATGAGCCCAGTCCCAATCTTATGGGTCCTGAGGCACTTTTTGCTATTTGTGTTCAAACTGTAGGCTTGTTTGGAAATCTCATTTACTTCAAGTTTTTCAACATGGATCTGCGGGTGCAAAAAATGTGGAACGCTTCACGATTTTGCGTGTCATCCTTGCGCAGGGGCCATGCTAATCTTCTCTGTAGCGTTCCAATTTTAGTATATGTACTGCCGAAGCAAGTACAAAAAGTGGACAAAATGTGGGTACTTTCTAGAGCAGTGAGCATTCTGAAATTGGAATCATACAAAGGAAACCCAAAATGTAGCTTCATCAAAAAGACAAGTCTCAAAACAAAAGAAGCACACTGATTTTCGAGGAATAAACAAGTGTTTGTCATGAAAAAAACAAACTCGAAATTCAACCCAACGTTAGATGGCGCCACCAACGATCCGTTTCTCTTCAGCGAGTACTCTGCCGCCCGATTGCGTCTTAAGACGTGGACAGACAAGAGGGTCACCTGGGGTTGAACCTGGAACTAAGATGAGCCTAGTCCCAATCTTAAGGGTTCTGAGGCACTTTTTGCTATTTGTGTTCAAACTGTAGGCCTGTTTGGAAATCTCATTTACTTCAAGGTTTTCAACATGGATCTGCGGATGCAAAAAATGTGGAACGCTTCACGATTTTGCGTGTCATCCTTGCGCAGGGGCCATGCTAATCTTCTCTGTATCGTTCCAATTTTAGTATATGTACTGCCGAAGCAAGTACAAAAAGTGAACAAAATGTGGGTACTTTCTAGAGCAGTGAGCATTCTGAAATTGGAATCATACAAAGGAAACCCAAAATGTAGCTTCATCAAAAAGACAAGTCTCAAAACAAAAGAAGCACACTGATTTTCGAGGAATAAACAAGTGTTTGTCATGAAAAAACAAACTCGAAATTCAACCCAACGTTAGATGGCGCCACCAACGATCCGTTTCTCTTCAGCGAGTACTCTGCCGCCCGATTGCGTCTTAAGACGTGGACAGACAAGAGGGTCACCTGGGGTTGAACCTGGAACTAAGATGAGCCTAGTCCCAATCTTATGGGGTCTGAGGCACTTTTTGCTATTTGTGTTCAAACTGTAGGCCTGTTTGGAAATCTCATTTACTTCAAGGTTTTCAACATGGATTTGCGGATGCAAAAAATGTGGAACGCTTCACGATTTTGCGTGTCATCCTTGCGCAGGGGCCATGCTAATCTTCTCTGTATCGTTCCAATTTTAGTATATGTACTGCCGAAGCAAGTACAAAAAGTAGACAAAATGTGGGTATTTTGTAGAGCAATGAGCACTTAAGAAATTTTATTGTTAATTCAAATTAACATCAAATAGAAATGCTTTACCTGAAAAGATTAGATTGTTAAATGACTATTTAGCTTATGGATACTTACTTCTTGATGCCAAGAAAATCTCAATGGCCGTGTTTTGCAGTAGATATCGACGCGAGAAGATGGCTCGGATCTCGGAAAAGTACCACTTGCCATGGAGATGGTCTGAATATTGCAATACCTGAAATAGCAAACAACCGACAAAACTTTGATATTATATGGTACCATAGAAAACTCGTGGATTGGTTTTGTACCTCACAAATTGAAAAATAAGCATGCCAGCCACCACAGAATGCGACAATTCATCACACAGACGAGATCCAGACAAAGTGGAGCCTGATGCAAGCAGCTCAGAAACTATCGAGATGGGCAAGTTGGACTCATCTTGTGCAAGTGAGCAGTACTACACTTGCGCACTGGCCACATTCCAAGAATCTCATCATAATTTGATTCATAGACTTTGCTCAGAACAAAATCGTGGAGGGAGAAACAACCACAAAGCTCGAGCTCGTACTTGGTGGTGTGTGTTTTACTTCAAAATTTGATTCATTACCCTCGGGTTCAACTCTTCGAGGCAAGTTGGTCCACGAGCGTCTTCCTTTGAATTTCATTCATTGATTTTCTCCCTCTTCCTAGCCATTCTCTCATCCACAAAAGGGTTTTTGAGAGTGCAATGTCGGAAGATCGTTTAAGAGTTTTTTTCTTCCTAATATGAACTTCCTGGAATCCGGACAAAACTCATCTGACAAGCCTATCAGTTTGGATTTTGACGCAAGTCCGCAGCAAATGAAGAACCCACAATGACAGACAATAGGATCGGATGGCACTCATCGTGCTTGAAATTGGTTTGCACAAGGACCATTCATCTCATTGTAAAACATGATCTCATCGTTTTGGGTGGCATGAGGTATCCCAACCAACTAACTACCTGTTGAGCTTGTTGTGTCTTTGAGAATCTTGGCCTGACTCTCTCTGCCTCTTTCTCAGTTAAGAGAAGGGCCACTAATACTAACTGATCTGGCTTTTGCATTCTAATGAGCTGGGACAATCCAGGCAGAGTGGAGACCTCGGTCCCGGCAATGAATCGTGGGTCGGTCCATCGATCGAAGTGGGGTGGTCATTTCCCGCAGAGCTAGAAATTTTACAGGAATTTACCACGGTAATCCTGACGATCACGGGTGGGCTTGGAGAAAACCAATACTTAGGGCTCGAGCAGAGATAGGGGTCCATGGGCATGCTTGGTTGACAAAGCTACATTAAGAGTATCCAATCGGAACAAAATACCGATTGGTTTGATGTGATCCTGATGAAAGAGGATGCTTATTACAAGTACTCTCTGTCTTTCTTTGCATCAATTTGTGCCGATGGCATTTTTTTGAAAGTTATGGACACTATTTTAAGTTGTGAGATGCTTTGATTCTTGACAACTCCCTTTTTTTACAAAATTAATCATATATAAGTATATTGTACATCTGTATTAAATTTGGTAACCTGGTAGTTCACCTTTTAGGCGAACTGTCACATTTGATATCAATGATGTCACTAGACCTTGGCAAAAGTACTTTTTAGAAGAGTGAAATCGTAAAAAATCAGAAAAACAAACTTTTTCCAATTTTTGTTGGAAATAATTATGAAAATTTTTGTTAAAAGCGGGTGATTCTAAAAAGGCTATACTTGGTACGAAAAAGCATCAACTATTGACAGTCAATTATAAAAAAATGGCTTCGAAGTAACACCCTCTCTAATAAATAACAAAAAATAAGAACAACACTGATTTTTTGTTATGAAAAGACGATCCATGCAAAAGTGAGCTTTTTATGTCATAGTTAGAAGACAAAGATATTTTTGAACTGATTTTGTCATCTAAGGAAGTCGCAAGTCGGGGTGAAGCTCAAATGTTCTTGATACAGGTAGAAAAATTCTTTTTTGAAAGTCTGAAAAGCCACTACCTCAACTGACTTTGATTAATCATGTTCAAGATGCTCTTCAAAATGCAAAACCAACGGACGTATCCGAAACCTCATTCGAATGTAAAGCCCCCAAGATCCCAAATAGTTTTGCACTCATTAGACAACGTTCATTTGTCCTTTTATGTAAATAGACCAATTTTACTGCCACATTAGAGTGGCCATTAGCTGAAACTACAGCACGGGGTCGAACAACATTAGCAATCAACCCTGATGAGAATGGATCCGCCCACTTTGACCATGAGAACGAAAAACGAAAGTGATTCAATGAGGTCACAAGATGGACTCCAAGAAGACTTGCAGAGGCTAGGATTTCAGAATTGAATCTGAAAGACAGATTTCTGTCTAATCTCTTTGATCACAGTTGGAGTTCAAACAAAGCGAAGGATTCCCTTGATGGTCTAAAACCTTTTCTGTACTGAAGATTGACATCACCTCTACGGTACAAGCAGGATTTCTTCTCAACAACGACGGCTTGTTATTTGATACCACCTTCTTCCAAACGGGTCTCGAATGGTTCTGAAAGAGGCTCCGACGTCGATTGAAAGGCAATTTCTTTCAAAGTTCACGTCGATGGAGTTTCTTGTGTTTTTTTTATGGCGACCACCCTTTCCTTACACCCTAAATAAATTAGGGAGAAACAAAGAGAGCATCATCCTCTCCGGGTAATGGGTACATGCATTATTTTCAGTCACGACCAGGCTCATTCACATGAATGTAAGTACCCGCCTTGGAAAACCAATATCAAGGAAATGGTCGAAGGGAAATTTATTGAATGAAAATGAAATATGAGAGGCCATTCTTCTCACAGTCAGATCCTGGTGCTCTGTTTACCGATGGTTAAGTGAAAGAATTGCTGCTCGAGCGGTGATCATTTATCAAGCACTCGTACAAGATGGTGCGTTCAAAGAGCCTTTCTCTTCAACCAATATCAGCAACCAAACCAACTCCGCCTAGACCCATGAATAAATGGACCGAATATCAAAGACAATATTCAGTACAGAACCTGGACTAACTCAAACAACATTCAGTCTGTCAAGGAGTGCTAGATTCTTACGATCCCAAATATCATTATATATACACCTGGAATAAATCAAGCAATGTCTCATATAAGGGCAACTCTCAATATAGGCGCTGACGGACAATCTTCTTCCATCCAACTATGACTTGCTGTACTGACTCTTCATTAACGCTAGCTCGAATTTGGAGCACTGAGAGTTCATTCGGCATGATCTCAATGGGTTAGCGGGTTGGTTATCCAATGCCATGCTTATTGGTATAATAGAGCACACAGAGTAATGATGAACCATTAATAACCGCTTTGAAATGAGCTTGTCAGGAAGAGAGCCGAGCACTAGCCACGATCACACACGCAATCTGGTGAACCGAGAATTTTTCTATGTACATACCACTACAGTAGTGTGTGTACACATCAGGGAGCGTCGGAACAACTCGAGAGAATGAGATGAGGAAAGGTAAATGGCATTCATAAATCAGAACTTTGTTCATTAGGACCCGGTGCACTCACAGGTGAACATTTTCCCAAGTGCAAGTCCAAACTAGCTCCCAAGGATATTTGAGATTCAGGGAGAGTTTCTAGTTGGAAATAATCTCAAGATGAAACCCATAAGCGTGCATATGCATTATCTTATCTCAATCTACTAATGGTTTCATCACTCAATGGCAATGTTATTCTCGTCTTGACTCGTGACAGACTCGACAAAGAGGCAGATCAAGCTTGAGGCAAGCTATTAAGTGGAACATAATCCAGATGTTTGCCATTAAATACATACGATCCAAACCTCCTCTTCTTGATCACTCCGAAGCTTCAACTATGACCCTTCACTTTTTTTCGATCCAGATTCCAAGAGTCCACTTGAACACATTGAAGAGCGGGCCAATGGAGATAACCTCTTTGTACAAACATGATCTTTCCAACCAACATGGATCGCATGAAAGGGAATGTCGTTGTTGTGCCCGTTACGTAGTAGAATGTAATCCCGGTGGAATTATCAATTTATCATCGCCTCCTTGTACCAACACTCCAAACAGAGGGAGGAAACATGAACCTTTTCGAGATGGGAACATGGGATCTCCACGTCATCTGGTTCTCTGAGCGAAGCAAGGGAACCTTCTCCTTCCTCTTTTAGGATCCAGGAATGGACTTTTGGAACAGAACGGAGAGTGAACTCACTCACGCTTCCAAACGGAACAGAAAGGAGGGTGGTGCAAATCAAATTATCTCAATGTATGCAGCATCATGGATCCAGAGACACCCCTTAAGCTTGAGCCAACCCTCGCGGTTGATGAAAAAAATGGACCCAAGGCTGGCTTTTTTCTTCAAAAGCAAGGGCCATCTTGGTTTTCAGTTACAAATGTACTTCTTGCATTTCTATGCCAAGATGGGAACGGAGATCCATCGTTCAACGGAATGGATGGCAGAGGAACTCTTAAGAGGAACTCTTGTTTGGGACAAACGTAATAGTGGGATCACTTACGCACGATTGCTTCAAGAAGAATTTTGACAGTAATGATATTTATGGACGGACCTGATCTGGGAATAATTTGATCAGTAGAGCTTTCGAGCTATCGGTCGACGTTCAATCCTCCCTTTTTGGTCTCGCCAAAGAGTGAATGAGTGACTTTCTTCTCCCTCTTCTCTTCTCTTTCGCCAATTTCCCAAAGCCGCTCTCGCATTTGGTTCCATTTGTCGGATCATAATCTTGTTATAACCCCATTGGTTGCTCCCTTTCCTCATTTTCCTTGAAGATGCATTTATTTCAATTCCGATTCGATTGCAACAACATTGGGGTTTTGGAACCCGAAAATGCCGCAGAGTATCAAGAAGGACAAAACTCGAGGTCATGGACGGGGAACCAACCATTTCTCCAAATTAGTTTTCCGGCTCGTTAGAGCGAATCGAATGGACCTCATGACACATCCAACGACATCATTCCGAAAAGTCCCATTCTCTCTTTTTGAATCTGGCGTTTTAAAAGAACTCCTTGGTGCCAAGACATTCTTGAGCCAACATATTCCCAGGGTGGTAAAAAGGGTCGCTCGTTTGCCTCGTATCTCATCCATCATGAAATCGAAGAAGGTGTTTGTTTTCCAAAGGAATTCTCTTCTGATCTCTGGACTTGAAGTGATCCATCACAATGAGATAGTTGACGAGTCCGGGCGCTTCAAATTGGCAGCCAAAGGAGTCCGCTCATCATCGGAACAACATGAGTATGCATGTGAGGCTAGCATAAGTGGGCGTTCCAAGGAGAATCTAGTTAAGGGCAATGAGCGATGGCCAAGCCATTCTCTCATCATGATCATCTTCGTCATCATCAACAACAACAACAACCGAAACCATAGAGATGACCCCGAGGCTTCACCGCAGCTGGATCGGAAACAACGACGAAACTTGTTTTCCACCCATCAAGATGAGGCAGTTTTAATAGATTTTTCCCAGCAGACTGTAACGAGGCCATGTCGCCAAGTCTGTCTCCTGTCATCTGGCATCCATGTCTCCCTATGGGATTATGAACAACAGCAACTAAGCCATGCACTCACAAAGTTCAATTCAAAATATCTGCGCCCGATGGAAGCTTTTCCTCCTCGTGACTTACTTGCGCATCATTGAGTGGCTTCATCGTAATTGTCAGTCCATCAGGCCAGCAGCAAGAACTTGAACTTGGAAGCCAGTTGCTGAAATTCATACTCAACAACATTCCCATGGGTCACATTAAGGCTTCAGAAGTGTCATTGGAGACTCGACAACGGAATTGACCAGAGGAATCTGAGGTGCGCGTGGACAAGCTCAGTTTACAAAGAAGGAATTCCGGAATCGCCCGGTAATTGTCCCGTCTCTTTGGAGAGACAAACAAAACTTTGGGGAATCAATTACCGACTCAGAATGACCCTCTTTCCTTCCTTCCTTACTTGGGTTTCTTCGGATAATGAATGCATTCAAGAGACGTTTGGAAATTCTTCCATTTTTCGCCAATTGGGGAAGAATATTATTACCGAGTGAAACATGTGCGAGCTGATAATTGTGGAATGTGCCTTTGTATTTGATCCGAGAAAGAAGAAGACCTTGTTCGTGTGAGGTCCTGGATAGATGATTTTGGCGTATGCTTACATGGATGGCACTTGTGGCAATAGAGATTCCATTCATGTAAGAAGGCAAGGGGAAAATTGATTTAATTGGTCGGAGACTTCCTCTGGATCACTCCACGAAATTGACAAGTGGATGATGGTCTCGCATAGATCATCGAACCGGGATCATCATGAATGATCAGAGAGGAAGTCCATACTTCCTGTGCAACTTTTACTCATCATTACTGGAATCTTTCAGGGCTTCAATTGATGATCAGGTCAAGACGAAATACAGAGAAAAAAACAGGAGTCAAGAACAAATAGAGGGGTGAGAAAATGAGGGTGCTGGCAATCTGGTCAGTGTCAACCTCAACGAACACGTGGCAGATGGCGCGCGTGCTCTCTTCAAACCACATTCCCTCAAATTAAAACACACTCCCTCTACTCCAAATCCTACTGGTCGCAATGGTACCCATTACCCAATTCTATGTTCACCAATTGTATTGGACAATTGGAGAAACTCTCAAGAGCCTCTGTAAATCGTTCTCGGCCACCATCATGCTTCATGATCTTCTTAACGATGGTCTCCAACCGAGCTTTCCTCCGAGAAAACGAGGACTGTGTGCAAATACTTTGTCTCCATCAAAGCTGATAATCGCGAGTAAATGACCAAACTCCCCTGGACTTTGGTTATCTTTCCGAGACGATAGGCTCGTTGGACTCGCGGAACGGCTTGAAAAATCTCTGAAACAAATGGCCTCTTGGCGACATGACCGAATATGGAAGTCACCGTTACATAACGAAACAAAAAGACCAACTGACCCGATCCACACCACAAACCATCGTCTAGTCAGCTTGAGGGTTTAACAATGTCAATCATCACGGTTCATTCTAGTCATGAATGACTTTAGAGAATGGCAATAAACGCAAATCGAGACCATGCATAATCCCATTCAGCGAAGATATCGTAATTTCAACGACAAGATTGGGAGGAAAAGACCATCTTTTCTAGGTGAACCTCTAAGAGCCTGTTATCGATTTGGGATTTGAGGACTAGCTTCATAAGCTGTCAGGTAAGGGGTTGTGCCTTATATCTGGTATGTGCAAGTACCTCGCAAGGCTTCGTCTTGCGAGGTGGGATTTTTCCTCTCCTTGAGAGCGAGTGACATTCATTACACCGTGAATTTACGAGCGAACCCTTTTAAAGGATAACCCGTCCGAAGTTCGAGAATCTCGTCTACGACTTTTCACGTCTCAGCATGGAAAATGAGTTTGAACAACTAACCACCCCAGGGCCATTGTTTCAGGGTGCGAGATGGCGGGTGAATGCATTTGTCTTTCTTCTCTAAACACTCGGGGTAAAGAAGAGTATCCGAGAACTTGAGGTTATGTCCTAGGCGAGGTTTGGTTGTGAAATGTTTCCAAGTTTAGGATCGACGAGAGCCTCGGTGAAATAACTTTCTTGTAGGTTGTTCAACGTTCGGAGAATCCGTTGCAAGTAGAGCACATGGATTGTTGCTGGAGCCATTGTTAGCCCATCATTGGGGTGGATTTCATGCTTATCGGACTGTAGAGATTAGGAGCCCTCATGACAATGCCAACATTGACATACCAACTTGGGGAGGAGTGGTTGGTGGTACTTCACTACTACCATTCCTTGTGTCCCTCTTCAATCCGCACATCTTCTTGGACAAAACGATAGAGATTAGAGGGGAGGAAAAAATCCGGGCACCTAAGACTTCAAAAAGAACATTTCAATCCTCCCTTCATGCGGATCCTCATTGGGATGATTCAAAAAGACACAGGTCTGGTTAAGTCTCTGGGACTAAATACCACACACACTTCAACTGTTCAACTGTTGTGGGTGACTGTATGCTCGCTCCCATGCAAAGTGACGAAGAGTTTGTGGACTGACGGGCATTGTCGATCCCAGTGGGGAGCTCATCAAATGTTGGCCTCATGCTGGCTCGCCATCTCCACCATGTCAGGCCAGGTACCCCCGGAATGGCCACGGGGGTACCCCACTCAAACCCATCATTATCAAAAGCCAAAAACCAACAAACAATGTTTCTCGAAATGGTTGCCGAGATTTGAACAATTTATGAGAGTCCGCTTGCTTATGCCTCCTTCCAGATGTCGGTCGTGCAATGACGGTGTTCGTACATAGTTGGTTGGTTTGGTTCGCCCTTGTCTTCCCCTCAACGAGATGTGTGGTTTGATATCGTCTTTGTTTCTGCCATTGACCTCTAATCAGCGACGAATAACTGGTTTCAACCGAGAGGCGAGAGATCAGGAGAATTGGAATCTGGTTTCTAGCCTGGAATCTGGACTCCTGATATCAAGTTTCCCCATCACTTGAACAAAATGTCACAGAGACAACGAAATGGTTCTTGACAAAACCCACATATTTCTTACATCACGGTGTAACCTTAGCTTTGTTACTCTCTACAATCCAACAATGGCGCTTAGTGACAGGCACTATTCCCAAATGTACGCCTGTTATAGACAAAACATATTCTAATCGTATTTCCTATCTTGAAGTGAATGAACGGTTGGTGTTCCAAACAGACGAAAAAGAATCGATTCCTCTTCGCTCTCCCTTCCGATCTCCTTTTTCAGCGGAAGCGCTTCGCCGTCTCTCGCTTTTCCGCCAGTAGCTCCTCCTTTCTAGCGCTCTTGTCGACCAATGAGACGCTCGGACACATGATGGGTGAGTCTGGTTGCAAGTTTTGGCAGGTCTCCCCCAGTTGCCCGACTTCGTTCTCGGTCGGCATGCCAGTCATTCCATTACTCGTAAAGGAGGAAAGAAAGGGAGAGAGAGAGAGAAAAAGAAAGAGAGTAGTAGTGACGGTTCAGTTCGAGCCCGGGTGGCGCCACAGCCCCGAGTTATGAGACTGAAGAAAGAGGAAAAAGAAGGCGCTTCGTTAACCCCCTGAGACAAGAGCGAATAAGGCGCGGGAGCATTCCAAAGCCTGAAAATAAATTCCCAAGTCATCTCTCCAGTTCAAGATTTGAAGGCAGGGAACAGATAGCTAAGCTCCAAGATGTTGGTTCCATCGGATATGATTGGACCCACATCCAAGCTGATGTTCCAGGTGAATAAGTTCTACGGGGACCGGGTTCATCATCGCAAGTACAACATCGCCAAAGTGATCCGAGAGATCTGCAAAGTCGTTCAAGATGTGCTAAAGGAGGTCGAGATCCAAGAGCCTCGATTCATCTCTAGCCTGACTGAGATCAACGGTCGTTATGAAGGCTTTGACGTGCTTGCACCGAATGAATTCGAAGTGATCTTGTTCCTGAATCAGATGGGAGTGTTCAACTTTGTTGACGATGGATCCTTACCCGGATGTGCAGTATTAAAGCTCTCAGATGGACGGAAACGGTCCATGTCTTTGTGGGTTGAGTTCATTACGGCCTCGGGATATCTTTCCGCACGCAAGATACGATCCCGATTCCAGACTTTAGTGGCACAAGCTTGTGACAAATCCGCTTACAGAGACATCTTAAAGATGGTTAGTGACACTAGTGAAGTCAAATTGAGGATCAGGGAACGCTACGTGGTTCAGATCACGCCCGCATTCAAGTGCAGTGGCGTCTGGCCTCGTTCCGCCGCCCATTGGCCTTTGCCACACATCCCCTGGCCGCACCCAAATCTGGTGGCCGAGGTCAAGACCGAGGGGTTTGACCTTCTCTCGAAAGAGTGTCTGTCGTTACAAGGCAAGCAATCCGCCATGGAGGGCGATGCTTGGGTCATTTCATTTCTCGAGGCCGAGAACCGTTTGCTCATTGGAGGTTGTCGGAGAAAGTGTCTTTCAATTCTCAAAACTCTCAGAGACAACCACTTGGATTTACCAGGCAATCCAATCACGTCCTACATTATGAAGACACTTCTACTCTATGAGTGCGAAAAACACCCCCGGGAATTGGAGTGGGACGAGTCTGCCATTGGCGACCGTTTGACCGGGATTCTCCTCCAACTCATCTCTTGTCTCCAATGCAAACGTTGTCCACATTATTTCCTACCTAACCTTGATCTGTTCCGAGGCAAATCTCCAAGTGCCATGGAGAACGCCTCCAAGCAAGTCTGGAGACTTTCCAGAGAGCTCATGACCAACACAAGAGCCTTTGAGAAGCTTTAAAAGGCCGCAAGCCAGAGCTATCCTACTAGTGAAGTTCCATCGTCATTTTCGTGCAATGGAACGTCTCCAAGAATATCTCTCCAATCAGTGTTATTCTAACTTTCGGTGTTGTTCGAGCGACATGGAAAGCCTAGCGCTTCGAAAACGGAAAAAGAACCGCCGAATAGCGATCTGTTTCATTCAAGTCCGCCAAGTTGCGTTTTCAAAATGGGAGACAACCGACACCTTTAGAGAGATTTGTTTTCCTCTTGTGTGATATTTGATGTCTCAAATTCCATTTTCTTGGTGTTATTACTCCACAATTTGTACACAATGCAATGACATCGCCTAATAATGCTCGTTTTCTATTAAATGTTAAACCCACAACCAAAATCAAAAGTGTAATTGAGCCTCAGAGTTTCGGTACCTCTTGCGCGTTTCAATTTGGAAGGGGGGTAAACCAAGTGATAGCGATCTGGTCTGATCCGTGAGGTGATCATCTCAAGACATCCATCCTCAGTGAGTGGATGGAAGGAGCCCCGTTCATCAAGCCTCCTAAACTCGAGAAATCATTCCTGAGAAGTCTTGAGGTCTGTCCAAAGGCGGACTCCCGCCGAGAAATAGGCTTTTATCTCCAGAAACAACGGCGCCATGAATGCTTGTTTTTGTTCAATGCTTTGCTTCAGCCACCAAGATCACTTTCCAAGATCAAGGAGTGTAGGAATAAGACAAAAAGGTAAACGCAAAACCAAGTCAATCATGATAAAACTTTAACACGCCATGCAAATGGAATAGCTTGCATTATTGTAGTGCAGCCCTCAGGTCGTTCGTTGGGAGTCTGCTTGATTTGGATAGGAAACCCGTTGAAGACGATTCTATTAGTGGAACTGACAAATGGCTCAAGTGCTTCCCTCAAGACGTGCTGATGTCTTTTGGAGGCGGGGGGTCGGAGACACCAAGTCCATTTACGATGACTTGTCCTTCAAAAGCTCTCTCACAGGTTGGGAACTCAAATGTCATTTCCAATCCGTCTTTCGGGTTAGGCTTACTTAAACGCCATGCTGAGCTTCAAATTCGGGGGCTCTTTGGTTTAGAGTTAGCTCAAGTTTAGGCTATTTCGGTGAGTTTGAGACAAGCCTGACCGATCCAACTTAAAGAAGCATTTATCTGAACAGTTTTAGTTGTTCTTGGAGATCCTGGAATGTCTATGGAAATGACCAAATAAGGGCTTTGCTTTGAATGTATGGATGGATGGATGGATGGAAGGAAGGAAGAGAAAGAGGAAATCTTTAAAAAATGAATGAGATTTTCTGCCTGACAATGACTAATTTTCCTGAGAAAATGTGAGATTTCAGCTTTAAATCGGGTAGATTAGAGGGCTCTTGAAAAATTCGAGATAACATTTGATCAAATAAGGCAACATTGCTGGACAATCACACAACTTCAAAATGCCCACTTCAAGTGCACGTTATCGAGCAAATTTTATTGCTCTCCAAAATTCATTCAAGAATACACATTTCAAGACAATCGAGGTTGGCAGAAAAGCTTGTGTGGTTCTTTCCACATCAAACTCCTTGCCTTCCACTTACTAACTTGAGATTTTCCGTCAGAACCCATTGTTTCCGCCCAATGATCTTGCATAATGGATGTTTCAAATAAAAAGGGACCGCTAAGAGCGGATTGGGGTGAAACCAAAAAGAGAGAGATTCGAGTCTCCCGAAGACCACATTCGTATAAAGAAGAGAGGGGGTAGTCGGTCTTGTTATCCAAAAGTGAGCATTCGATTAGATCATGTTTAAGCTGCCTTGAAATTAAGGACCTTGCCTTGGCGTATGTTTATGAATTGGTTTCGTTGAAACCTTATCAGCAATGACCTTTGAGCAAGCAAATTGAGTTTATCAAGGGTGCATGTTAACGCATGTAGAATTTATTTCAGAGTATGGCAATATCAAGTCAGATTTACGTTCGTCGAGTATATCCTCGCCTCAGCTGCTGGATTCAAACAATACAGCTGTCGCAAGTAAATAATCGTGGCCCGTTAATCTGACTTGATTTTGCTATATTCTAAAATAAATCTCATATGCGTTAACATGCGACCCTCAACATACTCTTAACGGTCTTTCATATTGAATCTGTTTTCAGACCTGCCCTTCTTGTTCATCGTGGTTAACATTCCTTTATGTGAGTATCAGCAATATCATGTCAGGAGCTCATTCTCAATTTACAGTAGTGATGGAGAAACCAAGGAGGAGTAGGGGTGGCTCTTTTTTTCGAGAGTGTCCCCTATTTCTTTATAAATCAAATACTGGATTTAAAAAAAATCAACGACTAAGCAAGAAAAAAGGACATTTATCACAATAATCTACCATGAGGTTTAAAAAATGGAATAGATATATAAATACACCCATTAGTCTTTAATGTCTTGCAATTAGTTTGAAATATTCTTTAAAGATTGCACCCATTTTGCAGTGTAAAATGAAAGCTTGGGCCCATAAAAGCCAAAAAAAAAAGGCCCATCATATACATTGGCAATCGAAATTCAAAAGGAAATAAGACACAGAAAATTTCATCTTAAATAAGGGGTTCTTTCTCAGATTTCTCAAATTGTCCATCCAGTGTTCCCAATTCTCTGGCCGTTTCATCCCAACGCTCAATAACTTTTTTAAGAATAAGCGTGAATGCTTTGGGATTCAAATTGTATCCCAACTGGCTCAAAAAAAACCACCGGTACTTGTTGAGCTTCTTGTTGATCAATTCAACTTCAATCCTTGGGCACCAATTGTGCAGACTGTTTTGAAGCTCCCATCCACGGACAGAAGACATACATGTGGTCAAGATCCTGAAGAGAAACCAAGCCAGAGACACGATGGCCAATATGCTTAGCCAATACCAAAGGAAGATGTAGATTTTCTCATTGATGATGTTAAGGGGCAAGACACAGAGTCCATCCTGCGTTTGAATGGTCCCCGATGGGCCGATTCTTTTGAATGTGCATTTCCCCGCTTTTGGGAATATCGTACTGAACACATCATCCCGATCTTCTTGGTTCATTTCGGCCGGAGCCCAGAACTTCAGGCCAAAAGTAGCAAATACATTTCCCAAAAAGAAGTGCATCAACCAGATGTTAAAGGCGAGGATCACGTAGGTGAGAACCTCACAGACCAAGAACCACTTGAAATAGACCGAATACTTGTTAGTGTTGCGACTATATTCCACAAAACGTTCCGCAATTTTTGTAGCACCTATGTCCAAACTAATGATATGTTCCATGGGTTTGCGAGGATAAGGCATGCGTTTGTCCGATATTTCAACAAGCAATTGTTGTTTTTCCGATTTGCCTAGTGGCTTGTTTTTTTCCCAGGCATCACCGGTCTTGACAAAATGAGCGGCAAATTTAGCAAACAGTTGTTGTTTCTCATCAATGAAGAAGTCAAACACTTCTTTCGTGGTTTTCTCCTTATCATTGACTAATTTGATGAGACTTTTGTCGAGCATTTGGTTATTCTTGATTGTTAAAGGAGCCATTTGTTTTGCAACGACATTTTTCTCGTCCTTGAGTTTCGCAAGGCTTTCATCCAGGATTTGGTTTTTCTTGACTATCAAAGAGTTCAACGCTATCGCGAAAGCATTCTTTTCGCCATTGTCATGTCTTTGATCTTCCTTGAGTTCCAAAATGTCAAATCTTTCCGCAAAGGTTTGCTTCTTGTCAAAGATGACTTTCCTGAGGCTTTTATTCGACTTCAGATATTTATCGACTATCAAAATGGCCAATTCCATTGCCATGTCTTTCTTTTCAACAAGTACCTTTAATTTGCGCAGAAAATGCTCTCGTTTCTTTGAAATTTGAGAGAAGAAAGAGTCTTTTTTGATTAGCAAATTCTTTGAATCTATCCCAATCTTTTTCCTTTCATCGACGAGTTTCTCTTGTTTGTGCAGAAAAGGTACTCGTTTCTCCGAGATTTCAGCAATCAGTTGATTTTTCTGTCGATCCCAACCACTTATTCTCTCTTCATTGATTACCAATTCTTCGAGAATATTTCTCAGCGAAGACCTAAGACTTTCTTCAGAAAAAATCTCAGGCAACAAATGCTTCTCACCTACCAATGCATCAAATTCTTCCTCGATGTTAATCAAGCCTTTAACGAATTGATGCACACTGTTTTGATCGCTGTTCGATTTTAAGACGCGATCCACAGTCTTTTTTTGGGTTTCTTCATCACTCGGATCACCACACTTGCCAAACTGAGCGGCAAATCTAGCAAACAGTTCTTGTTTCTCGCATATCCAAAAGTCAAATGCCCCCTCTGCAATGGTTCGATTCTTGTCTTCAATGAGGTTGCCATGAGTCTCTTGTTTTTCCTTGATGAAAGAGGACAAGTGTGCCGCAATGTCTTTCCGTATTTCTACGAGTTTCGCTAGTTTGGACAGATATTGCTCTCGTTGGTCCAAAATTTTAGCAAGCAATTGTTTTTTCTTGTTTATCAAAGTCATCCAGGTTTCCTTGATTGTGTTTCCAGCATCTAATTGTTGCTCCTTTGAATACCGGGTAATTTCCTTTTTAAGGATTGCCAAGTCTTTGAGAAGGCTCTTGACCAAACCAATTGTCGTTTTGTCCAGGATTTCAGCGAACCAATCCTTACATTTCAAAGCAGCAATTTCCATCTTTGTTTGTTTGAGCTCTTCATCGATTTCGTCCGGGCTGTTTTGAACGCTACTCCATTTTAAGATGCAATCTTCAATTTCTTCTCCTATGTTCTCATTCCACGCATTACCAGACTTGGCAAAATGAATGGCAACTTTGGCAAACAGTTGTTGAATCTCTTGTTTCCACAAGTTAAACGCTTTTGCAATGGTTTTCTTCTCGTCTTTGACAAGCTCCACGAGCCTGTCACCAGTGTTTTGGTTTTTCTTGATAATTAAAGAGGCCAATTCTTTCTCAATGTCTTCCCTTTCTGCAACGAGTTGCTCTAGTTTGGGCAGATAGTGTTCTGGTTTGTTCGAAATTTCAGCAAAAAATTCGTTCACTTCTTTTATCAAAAACGTCAATTCTTCTCTGATACAGTTCCATTCTTGATGGAGAGTCTCTTGCTTGTCTGGGTTTCCAACGCATGATTGCTGCGCCTTCTCATATGCGGTGATTCGTTCCCCAATGATGGCCAAGTCTTGGAGAAGCCTCTTTAGCAAATCAGAGCCGGCTGGACTTTTTTCTGAGATTTCAGCGAACCAATGTTTTCCACTTTCTAAAGCGGCAATTTCTTTCTCGATTGATTCGCAAAGACGATTTTCTTCTTTGAACCATTTCATGCAGTAATCTTCCATCTCTGTTTCTTCTTGCTGGTCCCAGGCAATACCGGAGTTGACAAAGTGCACGTGATTTTCCCCGGCAATGCATTCCAAGTCTTGGACAAATTCATTCAGCTTGCCAGAAATATCAGAAAGAATTTCGCGCTGTTTGTTGATGCAAAAGCCAAATAGGTTCAATGGATAAGGGATAGGGTTGCGTGAGATTTCATCGAACGTATCCTTCTTTTCGCGTTTCCAACTTGCCAATTTTGCTGCAAGGTGTGACCTGTGTTTTCTATAGTCCCGTATTATGTGTTTCCCAGGATGAGCTGTTCTGTCTTTCCAAATTTCAGAGAAGAGTGGTTTTTTCTTCATCCAAGGAATAGTGTCATTTACCAAACCTTTTAAGCTTTGGATGAGTTTCTTTATGCTGTTCAGATCAGCTATTTGTTTGTCCGGTTTAGAGTTGGGCAATTTTTGTTTCCTGCTTATCCAAAAATCAATGTCCTTCAGTAGATATTCCATGGCTTTGATGAGGTCCTCCATTTGTCGCGGATAAGGTCTGCTCATCCATTCGGTCCTGAGTGTCATTTCGATTTCTTCTCCTTCTTTTGCCTGCCATATATACTTGGGGAGCCAAAAAAGTAGAGCTTGGAAGAGCAATGTTAAATACACCCACTGATAGTATTTGTGAAAACGTTCTTGGCCTTCTTCCTCTGGAGGTTGATTTCTCACTCCAGGGTGAGCCTCGCTGCGGTTATAGAAGTCGTCGGGTAACGTGAACGTGGAATGGATCCAGCAATACGTATTCATGACCTCTTCAGGGACTTCTTTGCCAGTGGTGCATTGAATGGGTTTTTCTATCAAGGTACCGAACATCACCAAGAGAGATGATGCCACTAAGAAGACGGGTGTGACCCATGTATGCAATCGGAACACGTAATTGTCAATGCGAAGTTTATCGAAACTTACGTACGGTTTCAGTTGCGTAAAGAAGATGGCCATGATGGCGTTCAAGGCACAAACTTCGACAGACTAAAAGACCCCTCATGCACATTCCCTCATTTACTTTGTGACTTAAACAAGATTTCATATCTGAAGTCTTTATCTGAAAAGCCAGCCAATATTTACATCCGGCAACTTGAGATTTGCTTTTGAAGTAGTACATTACGAACTTAGGCATGACCGAAAGTAGTAGAACGTAGATTCTTCATGAAACTCAGCAGATACCAACCATCATTTCGATTTCAGAGTGGTAAGCTCGGTTGCATTATCATCGGGTTGCATGCTGAGCCTTCAAAGAGAACTGCCAACACTTGCTGACAGTTCAGATGTCAAGTGAGCACAGACAGACAGACAGAAAGCGAACCAATCCAGAAATCAGAACCCACCAGCACATGAGAGCTTCAAATCCGACTTTTCAAGCCTTTGAACAATCCCAACAGTTTTACAACATGTCCTTTGCGACACTGGTGGCACAATCTCGTTGATGAACTTACGATGGCCACACCAGAAGACGGACATGTGTCTCTTTGAATCCGTTAAATTTGGACTGCTTCATAAATTGGCTAGTGAGTGTCCGTCTTCATTTTAAGGGTTGAGAGACTCGAGATTTTCATCCAGTTGTTTGATTGCCAACCATAAATCATAACAGTCAAAATGTAGGAGTCGATCGACGGGTTGAGTGAGCAATGCATCGATATAGACAGACCTGGAGACAAAGTCCAGACCTCCTAGGGTGAAACCATTCAAGTCATAAAAGAGTTCGATGACAGCACTTGAATGGTGAAGCATGCTCATCACGGGTGACCCTTTTCAGAGAAAAAGCACACTTTGACTAAGTGGCCACTAGTCGTCCGGTCACAGAGCATCCTTCTTTGGAGTTAGCTACTCTGAATTCACGAAATTCGGTTTGGAATTTTTGGAGCGAGATCAGATCAAGAGTGGAATAATGTGCCACATCTCGTCTTCTCAGGATCAGATTTCTGGCCTGTCCACCCTCACAATCATTCCGGATGAACGATGAGCCTTTGACGACCACCTTGGTATTGTACGTCAAGTATGTGAGGGAGGGAATACTTCGAGATACTTGAGCAAATGCTTGGCCAAGCTCAAGAAGCCCCTTCACTACGTCGAACATGAAGTGGAATGGTAAGAGAACCAACAAAAAGTGCATAATGAGAGCAATTAGCCGGTCATTAGCATCTCGTCTCTAGGCCGTCACATCAAATGGAATCAGCTTGGAGGCATATTCTTTTTTAGCTCGAGGAAACAAGTGGGGTGACCACTTGACATTCTAATGACCAACCTACCCTCCAATGCCTGACCAAGATAATTTTGGTCGTCCACGCTTTCGTCTATGTACAGACAGACAAGCCAGGAGGAAAAAAAATCCGAGGACCTGACATCAAGACCCGTAATTGTGATGTTGTGGTTGACAGGGACAAATGCCATTCGACCAAATACCACGAGTTTCACTTTCCAAAACAAAAGAGTCTCGACCACTCCTCTTTTGTCCATCAAATCCACGTGATCATCGTCCTCAAGTTCACACTCAATCCGCAATCCGGTCGCAATAGTACTACAGTTGCAAAAACTGGCAAATCACCGAATATCTGTCAAAGCCATGACCCAAAGCGACTTCTCGACCATAGGGGATGATGTTAATTACTCAGCTACTTCGTCCCCGGGGGCTTGGAAATGAATGTTCGTTCATCTTTCTCCCCCCTCAAGTTCGGTAGTGAATGGACTTCGGAACGTTGTTCGTTCTCGTCAAGAATGATGAACTAGCCTGTCAACATGGAAACGGAGGGAAACGAACGCCACAACAGACTGAATTGTTAGCTCGAGAGGCAAATCGACTTGATACGAGATCCATCTAGCTAATAATATGATCATAACCTGTCTTCCAGCCTCGTCCAGGAATGCCCATCATCATGACCCCTCTTCAGTTCGGCCCATTTCAGATTGTAATGAACTGATGATGAGAAACTTGAGAGTATCATCGAACTGCTCTCCATAGCTTTTAAGGCATTATTCACTTTTCCATTGGCCTCTGGCCATGGAAGAGAGAGAAGAGAGGGACTTGTTTACGTTGATGAAAATCAATTACCTTTCCGTTGATTTGACAACCACCTTCAGGGATGTATCATCAACACATTGCAGACCACCTGGCCCGCGATTACCTCGGTAAAACATGGCTCTAGCCACGATCCCATGAGCAGGATTCAAAGCTACGCGAGTAGGATGGTTCAAGATCGGGTTTCGATGGAATTGCTCGATGTGGTGTGTTGGTTTATGACTGACAACCACTTCCTTTGATCCAACCAACTGCTGACTGCGTGTGGTTGTCAGTGGGTTCAGATCCAACCTCATCATAACGTGTAAAAGGCCAGTTGGTAGTCGTGGTTGAAACAATCACCGACTGTTTTTTCAAGCAAGCACAATTTAAAGAGGGAGGAGGGAGATGGAAGTGGATGGATACCGAAGACGTTTTTAATGCCTTCAGTTCCCATGTGAGTCTCTGGGATTGATTTGTTGATTGGGGTTGTTGTGACATTCAGTGGAGGCTTCTGCTCTCTGGAAACTGTCTCTGTGAGAGCTTTGGAGATGGATCTCTCTGGTAGAGAGTTTTCTTTCACACAACATAAGTTAGATCCAATGAAAAAGGGAACTATTTGGGGCATGGCAAAATTTTGCTTGGACTAAGCTTAAGCCATAAGTTGCTCGGATAGAGACGGACAAACCTATAATTAGTCTATTGAGTGTTCTATGAAAATTGGGGGCTCAGCAAATTGAATGAAAAACCCCACATTGGACCACAAAATGATGATGACGGCCTCTCTTATATGAGAACAAAAGTTACATCCATGCATAGATTTGGCTTGATTTCTTTCTACCACGAATCAATCTATTTGAAACATTTTATCCAAGCTTGATTATAACATCGAGAGAGAAGGCACTAGATACGGTAACCCTGTGCTATTAGTTCTGAATTTACCAACATCATTGGTGGGTTCCTATCTATGGAAATCTCTGGGCTTATGAGCAAATGTGTGGTTGTGTAAACATTGATGACAGGTCTTGTGTTAGGATTGGGGCTCAAACGAGCATCTAATTGTGGGTTCCGCGCAATGTTTCCCTTTCGCCCTTTCATGAGGGCAAACAAAGAGAGAGACTATATACAAAATGGGTGAGCAAGTCCAAAACGGCCAACTCAGTATTCACGTATTCATTGGCGGCGAATCTTCAGAAGAGCGTAACGTTATTGTGATTCTAAATCCATGACTTGATTCAATCATCACGACGCACAACTCGTCGAAAGGATCTTTTGTTCTAAATTATCTCGGAGAGCGCCACCATTTTTGGCGAGATTTTTACCTCTCATTTCGTCTCTTATCTTCACATCTCAAGCAAGTTTATTACGGCCTCACTAAATCAACAAGTCAAGTGGAGCCAAGAGATGCTATCTTTACAGCACAGTTACGCCCAAGAACAATATGATTGCTTGGTATGCTCATTCGAACGAGGGGAGAGCTCTGTACCTTGAGGCACTCCATTGCAAAAGGAATCGTCTCTAGAGATCCAGTGAGCCATTGTGAATCTGTTACTCCAGGTCAGGAGTGCTCCTTGGTTTGAACTATGGAGAAAAATCGCTCTCCTGTACTAAGCATGAAGGAAGTGTTCCGTGAAGCTCTTGGATTTCGGACTAACCTTTCATCAACATCAAAATGATGATGGCTTACAACAATGAGCAAGAGGCCTGTGGTATTTTAATCACTTGCTTTTTTTTTCAACGGGCTAGTCTAGAACAACTACGTAACTGTAAAGGGTGCCTACCTGGGGGTCGATCTTCTTGAATTCTTCATGGTCTTCGTCAACCTCGAAATAGACCTCAGAGGACGTAATCGAAATGGTGCCCCACAAGGAGATACCTGGCGACACGAGAATGGCTGGCGTACTGATATTGATGGGTCCTGAAACCAATCACCACAATTTAGAAACACTCTCTCATTAAAGAATATTGATGCTCGTCTAATGCAATTTGTCCGCGAGATAAGGATCGAGAACTCACCTTGGGAGTCACTATCGAGTTCTCGGTCTTCTCCAATCAGCTCGGAGTCTTCCAAGAGGTCGTGATTGTTGGATTGTTGATTATTTTGCGATCGAGCTGCAGCCAAGTGGGCGTGAAATTCCGCTTGGGCGGCCTCAATCGCATCATCGGCAGCTCCATGCTCGATAGCAGCCTTCAAGGTGGCTTCTGGATGGGTTGAGCCCAATGGATTGCGAATTAATCTGGAGAAAAAGCATTGAATCTGGCTATAGATGTAAAGGAAACTATAATGACCAGTACAAATCATGGAATTTAGTGCTAATGGGGTAGTTAGTTCCCGTTTGCATCTGGCGCTAATGGTTTTGATAGTACGAAAACATGTCAGTGTTTCAGATTTGCCCGGTCCTTGCGTTTTTATGCCAGCCTTGTCCTAAATTAGAGAAGTGTATGAGAAAGATTAAATGCCTGGGAAAGCCAAATTAAAGAGACTCATGTGTTTGACACATCAAACAAAAATCTCTGATAAGTCGAAATAAAAGTATCAAGTTATCGCTTGCTTTTGACAAGGTGTGCATTTTAAATTAGCTCAAATCACTAAATCAAATCCCTTAGAACTAATGATGGACCGCAAGCGCTTTCGCCCGACATTGAAAGTATTAAAACACTTTCTTTGAGCAAAGCTAAGAACTAACTGACACATCATAGAATACTCAAGAATGGACAAAATGGATCCATTAAACACCAATTTCTTCAATTATTCAAGATGTAGATCCGTTGAATAAACATCACACACTATTCAATGATATTGTGGTCCTCATTTTTGAAAAATGTCGTCGGCACGCTTGAACAACTCTTAATAGTGAAAAAATTGTTATAATCAAACGCTACTGTAGTGATATTTTGCTTCTTGGATCTGAAGACCTGCGTTTGCAAGAGGTCACATCTCATGATTTCACACTATACGTACTTGAGAGCTCTAACTTAGACAATCTTGGACTAAAAGTTAAACAAACATCAAGAGTAGGCTTCGCAAATATGTTTCAATCTCATGTACCAGCATAGAAGAAGTAGATAAGCTAATGCGTGGAGCACGTTATAACTTCGAGAAGTCCTTGGCTAATGCCTTGATTGAAGAGATATTTGCCATGTTTGCTCTTTCGTCTCGATGACTTATCACTTATCAGCAAGACCAAGAGATGATAAATGCTCTCTTTAAAAGTCGACCTACAATTGTGCCATACTAATACGGGCAAAAAAGAACACACAAAAACGAGGCATGAAGGCGAGCAGAGAATGAATTTGAAATACACAACAATAATATTCACCTAAATATTGAAGTCCTTTCCAATTTCACGCAATCAAAAACCACCTACCTCCCTTCTTGTTCAACATACACGTTCAATCGCCAGTTTTGCCATTGACCAAAATGTCCTTTTAGTCAAGAGCGTCTTTCGATATCAGAGCTAATGAATGCACTAACTAATCAGAGCAACTCTTAAAGTAAAAACTGTGCTATTCCTGAATAACAGCAGGTTAGTGCATTTATGATATTTTTCAGCGGAAAACAAAACCAAGCCAGATTAACATCCTTAAGTATACTCTCGGGGACATCGGTTGTCTGTGAAACGCAACAGCTGTGGCGAGCATATACTTAAAGACCGTTAATCTGACTTAATTTTGGAATATTTGAAGAAAAAAGAAACAATTATATGCGTTATCATGTGACCTTATTGTTTTTATATCCAGCTTTCATTGTAGTGTTTTCCCCAACTAACCTTCGTCGTCGCCGCGCATCGTCCTCCCATACATCCAGTTTCCAAAAGTCCCGTGGTCCATCTTCCCGTTTGGACCAGGCTCCATGTCGAGTACTCAGGACATCCACCACCTTGTCCACCAATCGTCCTGCCAAAACGCCATCACGTCGACGAGCTGCCGTGATTAAATGGTCGCACATTTTCTCTTCTTCAGTGCGATCGGACAAGGTGTTCCCGCAAGCGGTCTCGAATTCGGCATGCTTGAGAACATCATCCGCACGCATTCGGTTTAATATGAAATCGGCCTCATTGGCCACGCGTACAATGTGGTCTTTCATGGCGTGCGACAACAGTCGACCTTCATTGATCAGCTCGATGAAGGCCAGTCCAGCATGTTTTTGCAATGAGTTTTGCCACTCTTGAGAGCACAACAACATCACCAATTCCACCACGGATGAAGAGTTCTTGAAGGTCATGATCGCCTTGCCTTCCATTAGGAGATCCTGTCCATGGGATCCCACCAAGGTCTTGGACAGAAACGGCGCAAAATCGACCATGATCTCTCTCAACAACGGACACACCGAACCTAAAGGTGGGTCAATCAGATATCAGTATTTCTGTCCATGATGTCCGATTATGAGGGTCGGTCAATCTCACCTAAAGCTTGCTCTAATTTTTGCGTGAGAGTAGCCTCTCTGGATGGAGTTGGAGCGGGTAGCGGTTTGCTCGGAGCAAAAGTCTTGATATTGAGGTCATCCGGGCGGTTCTTACTAGCCTCAGTATCACCCTCATGAGTCGGAGCGATATTCGGATTGCGGGGCATGGGCGAAAGAACCGAGATCTCTTCGTTCATCCGCTCTCCTCGTTCTGCATCAGTCGAAGGCTCTGATGCAGCTTCCAATCGGACCTCTTGGAACGTCTGAAGAGCGTCCTCAGACGCCGATGTTCCATTGAACTGAAAGGAACACATTGATTTTAACAAAGTTCCTCAGATCGAACAGGTATTCCTTTAAGAGATTGAAAAGAAGGAAGCGAGTTCTAAAAAATATCTATTGATGTGAATGTGTGTGGTTAGTGTGTTTCTATGACTTGTGATTGGGTGATGGGAGGAGGTTGGTTGCTACCTCTTTCTTGTCCTTGGTGTTGGAGGCGGGGGAGGAGCGACTTGAGGACCGTTTGGAGTGCCGCCCACCATCCGTGACATCTGCACTCGAGTTTGAGCTCACGTTTGAGACTTGACCTGGACTTCTTGTAGCTGACTTGGCCGAATTAGTTGTGGAGGAGGAAACCATCTGCCATGGCCAAATCAAAGGTGAGATATAAAACAAAAGGTCAAGATAGAAAGCCATGCAGATGAAGGAAGATGTTAATCGGAGAACAAGTCACATTCTGTTGATTACTTGTTAAAGAGTATCTCAAGGGGGTAAGTACTTTATCATACCTGGAGTTCGCTTTCGGTGACTTCTTCCATCATGCTCGATTCGTCATCCTTGAGAATTTTGGAGCTGTCATGGGACATTCTTCTTTCATCCACAAAGTTGGGTTTATCACAGCCTGAAACGAGTCAAATCCTATGAATTATAATGTGCCCTTCACTTTCAAGACATCCAAATTAAAGCACGACACGGTCAGCATCGAAAGATTGGGTCGCATGTTAACGCATCTAATTCGTGGTGTTTAGTATACTATAATTGCGCTTGAGTATACTCTAATTTTAGTTTGGTCGTAACATGCGAAATAATTGAACAAACCTCGAGATAAGTATACTCTTCCGGCAGAGATATTTTTAAGTATACTCTAAGGGCACGAGTGCACCTTTGTGTTGCACTCGCGCTCTTTAGATTAGAGGCTGTGACTCAGTGCGCCCATTTCAGCGAGGGTGAAATACGCCTAACTGACCATATCTGCTACATTCTGCGTTGAGAAAAGCTGTCTGACCATAACAAAAACTGTTTGTGTAGAAACACTGGGCCTGTGTTGTTAATCCGAACTTAAACAGTTAAACTTCAAGCCCATTTATTATACAAGTGCCAAATTCGGACTCGTTCAAAATCGAACTGAAAGTCGATTTCTCAAAGATTTTCAAGTCTAACTGAATCCAATTCAACTTTAAGCGGGAACTCTTGAAGAAAACGACGAGAGCAACGATTTGATCATCTTCCAACGTGCTCGGAAACATCAAAAAGTGCGTCAATCAGACAAATGAATGAGCCTTCCTTCAACACCACCACCCCCGGATACAACGAACGAATGGAATAGAAAATTGTGAATAAAAGACACAAGACAGAAAAAGAGACATCGACTCCGCTTGCAAATCCATCCCTCATCACTCAATGGCCACACCTACCAATGGACTTGTCCACGGATCAACCAACTACGCAAAAGCATAAAAGAAAAAAACTTCAACGGGAATAATAAGCCGCGCTCATGGAAGGCCCTGCCAAAATTGCCCATCTTGATGTTTGATGTTTATTTAGGGACTCAATAGTACATTTTAAATAATGAATGTGGTGGTTTTAAAAATAAAAAAGAGATCCCTTGGTCGCCCCATTAACCTAATGGTTTGTATTATTGGGGAACCTTGACTAGATACGTCACATCTCGCCAACGACTCTCGAAGTTTCTAACTCAACCCTTCAACCCAAGAACCCACAACGCTCCCATGTTATCAAGAACGTCATTTCAGTCCATGTGTTTGAGACACTACTGTTTTTTCGATTTGAAATTGATGCCAAAAAATCGGATAGATAAGCCGCTTCAAGGAAAATATGATTTGGTTTAAACATTCTCAAGAGTTCATGGAAGCATAACTAGAACGACCAAACGGATTGGATCGTGTCCCGGACTTTCTCTACAATTATCACTTTTAATTCAAAAGATGCTCCAATATGTTCATTTGTGTTATTCTCCTAACGAGTAATTAAGATGCAAGTTTTCGCCACGGAAACGAAAAAAGACATTGAAAGAATAAATGCTGCTGTTTCAATAACATTTTCGAGGAAATTTCAATACCAATAGAACTATGGATTACGCCTTTTGTATCCTTTAATTCTGAAAGCTCCGAGGACATCTTGTTTTTTTCGGGACCTCTCAAGACCTATTTTCTTATGACATATTATATGTTTAGTGTATTTGAGCCACAAATGACAAATTGTCTTCAATTTTGAAAACTAGGAAAGAACTAGGTCCACCATTTATGTTTTATTATTATCAATAATTGCAAATACTGTACCAATGAAATTCAGCTCGGCTTTGAAATATCTGTCACAGAAACCCTCCATGTCCCCGTTTTGGCATGAAAAACGTATCAAATCTATCTTTGGTCTCGCAAAGCTATCCTCTACTTTGAAATTGCATGGGCAAATTGTGTGAGTACACAACAATTGCTATACTCATCGATTTGTTTCACGTTAAGTATACTTGAGGCCAGCTATGTAGTAAGACCAGAGTTGAGTATACTATAAAACAAATCGATCTTATGTGCGTTAACATGCGACCCAAATTGTCACTGAATTCATGCATTCCAACGAGCATTACTGAAATATATCTAGCACGGAACCATATCAATAAAGATGCAATGAGAGAGAGAGAAAGAGTTCAAATCAACTAAGAGACTGGAGATACATCGATTGAGCACTGACACTGAATCAATTCGGATTGGGTTGGGTACGAGTCTACGAGATATGAGGGATCATCGATGGAAGTTCTCATGCTTGAGCTGCTCCACATTCCACATTACCTTTCCCCCTAGTCATCCCAACGATCCCTTCGGAACCATGAGAATGATGGTGATGATGTACCCCACCGTTATTGCTGCCAATCTTCGGATGGAAATGCCGTGTTTGAATGGCACTCCGAATCGAGTTCAAAGGGCGGGGCTGTCCTGCCCAACCCGTGAAACACGGCCCTCTTTCCGGAGGCGTGGTCGAGTTTCGACATTCGGCACAAGTTCCCGTACCTTCAGCTACAGAATGAGCCAAAGCTAGATCATCCTCATCGTATTCCTCATTGAGACACACTTCCAAAGTATCGTCACTCTCGCCGGTTAAAGCCACGGATCGAACCTGATATCGACCAGGAGTGCCGAAATTGTTGGGACTTTTTAGGGGATGACCACCCTCTGAACAGGCACAACATTGGCAACAAATGTCCACGGAGTTGCCCAGATTTCGACAAGAGGAGCATTCGCAAACGTAGTAATCGTCAAGATTGGAGGCGGGTGAAGGGGGACTGAGTGAGTCTGCCCCGTTATTTTGGTGGTAACACGAGCAATCGGACCCGTGGAAAGGCTGCTGAGACCGTGGGGGACATTTCCCACGAGGGCCTTTTGGGGGACAAAGTGTTGATTTTTTAAGAAGACAAGAGGAGAGGGAGAGAAAGAGATCGAGAGAATCGGTTAAAGTGACTAGAATACAGTGTTGATGCCGGATGCGGTGAGTCCAGCGAGAAATTGGTGGGGGGTTCAATAGCTTTCATGATGATGATAAGAAAGAAGTGCGTCATCGCCACAAGAGTGCAGTGCTTGTATTTGTCTCTCGAAGGTAATGGGAGAGTTGTCACAAAGACACATCACATGAGGTCTTACCGGATTGAGTCCGAGAATGGGTGTTGCCATTGTTGCTTCCGCCAGGAATTGGAGGCTCCAAGATGTCGCGATATTTGGACACCATCAATACCGAGATGAAGTACACCACGGCCAAGGATAAGAACTGAGCCTGTTTTGTCTCTTCCTACAACGACCAGGTGTCATGAAAAGACTTTTTTTGATGTGAATTGTAGCATTTATGATGGACACTTACCACATCTCGATAGATCACGGCCCGAAGTCGATTGACATCCATATCTTGGAGAAGTTTCTCCAAATCCTTCACTCCACTGGCCTGAACTTTCAGACTATCCATTGCAACCTGGAAATAGTTAAAATTTGTACAGATAAGAAAAAAGTTTGCCCCTTCATTCATGATGTGTGTGTACCTTGCTCAGGGCTTCTTTGCTGAATTGTCTCGCCGGAGGCCCAGTCTTTCCTGATCCCGGAGCCTCATTGGTCAATCCCAAGGGTGTGGGCACAATGACCCGACCCCCTGCTCCTCCAGAAGCCTTTTCCTTGCATTCGAGGCAATTCCGGACGGCGCAAGTACAAACTAGACGGAGACACTGACGGAGAATTCCACCCGAGGACATGTTTTTCTCGGCTTCGAGGTCGGCAAAGTTCAATGATGAGGCAAATATTAGCACATCAGCCATCATGACCAATCGTTGGAGGAACGTGATGGCCACTTCAATGGGCATTCCTTGGGTTGGTTCTAATACATCGAGCTCATTCTGAAAGAGACAATTGTGGAAATAAAATTAGGTGTCCGCGAGTCGCAAGGTCACAAAATATATGTAAAACGTTTTGCGAATACTCTCAGTGTTCATATGTTAATTTCGTAAGTATCATTGGTTTCATGGCACCCTAAATATTGCCCTTCTTTACACAGAACCATTTTCCTATTGTTGAAAACGAATCAAGTTTTGATTCATGTATGTAAAAAGTTATGCATTTGCGTGACTAACTCACTTTCTGCAATATGTTTACATTACGCATTTCTTGCGATTGTTAAAAACTTTACTTTCAAGGATACTATCTTTAAACTGTCAATAATTTAGTGACGCTTATCATAATTGTCAAGCTTACTGTGGATAAGAGGCTATTAACGTATCTTATGCAGAAAATAAACAGAGTGTAATGAGTATTTCTATTAAGGGAGATAGCCGGATTTTCTTGCAAAGACGTCCATTTCCAGAAACAAGCACTTTCTTTCTTTCACTTTAATGCCAATCCTCGCAAAGTAAAAATAAATATTGTACTTACATTTGGAGATGTGGCCGAGGCCAACAAAGGCAACAGACCTCCACAGGCAATAATCAGGTTGTCGGCCAATTGTGAGATGAGATGGACCGTGTTCACCACAAAGATGCCGTTCTCAGCACTGTTCACGAAATCAATCACAGATTTGGTGGAATGCGATCGCCACACTTGGATGTCCGTTTCCAACGAAAAGAGCACATCCGAGAGCAATCTTTGATGGATGTATGACCATCGAAACTCTGGGATACGGAATGGAGGCCGAGATGGACCAGGACTGAAGGTCGGGGGTGCCTTTTTGGGATCCTTGGCCTTCACTGGAGGACCATCTGGATCTTGAGTCCCACTTGCTTCATTTGTAGCTTTGGCTGGATCCGGGAGTTGAAACCGTTTTCGAGTCGGAAAAGCATCAACTTCGTCATCATGATTTCCTTCATCCCCTTCTTCTTCCTCTTCTTCGTCCTCTCGTTCTTCTTCCAAGGACAACTCTTCAAAGGCCTCCTCTTCATTGGTCACCTCTTTGGACCTTGCTCCCTCTTCTGTCTCAACGTCCTCGTCTTCATCCTCAATCTCATCTCGATCTTGGGCCAATCCCGTGATAGTTGAGACCGGCTTTTTGGCTCTCTGTTTCGGATCCGTCAGATGATCCGTCCGCCTTTTGTCATATTTGTCGTAGACGTTGTTGAATTGCAATTTGAACTCCTCAAATGAGACCTTGGAATGGACGATGGCCAAGGTATCTACCCAAACTCGCCAACCTCCGAATTCGTATTTCACGGCATGATGAAGCAACATGCGGAAAAGAGCGAAGACCATATCGGAGATTTTGGTCTCTTCGGCGTTTTTGGGATGAATGTAGGCCATCGAAATGAGCCATTCTTGCCACACGGACATTTGTAAAACGGTTCGTCGATTTTCTCGATTATTATTACAGAGCAAAGTCATGTCCGAGAGGAACAACTTCTTGACCTCTTCCAATTTCTGACTCGGTTTGGATTGACGAATCAGGGATGCCACAACTTTCAAGACCACTAGAAGGAAAAAAGACACCATTTAGGAACAAGTCTAGGCCCAAAAAAATGAATAATCATCATTTTTTCAGTTGTGGCACATTTCCCAAAATCAATGAAAGCAAAATCTTGAGCGATCCGATACCCCGAAATGTGCAACGATTTCATCTAGCTCTAGATTGGCCCCTTTATCCTCTCAATGATCTTAAAGAGGACTTGGGAATTCGTAAGAGCACTGCAGAAAGAATCTAAATAGGCCTCCCTCCCTCCATTCTTACTTGGGTTCTCCAAACGGAAATGCGGTTCTGGTTCAGGATGTTTCTCATAAATCAGGCTTTGTCCCACGTTCTCGGTGAGGATCTCGTACAACACATTGTATGTGGCCACTGTCAAGGTTTCCTCGCGTTGAAGGAGTTTTTCCACAAGCAGAGTGTACAAATTGTTCGGGTTCATCACGTCGTATTTTCGCCTGCAATCCCAAAACACAGACATATCAAACACAGAGCCGCTTGCTTCGAACCTGAATCTTACTTGTGCGTAGATCTGGACAGGAAGAATCCCAACAATTTCAGAGCTTGCAATCGGATTGTCTGGGATTTCGAGCCTAACATCTTGAACACGGCCTTGACGCCGCCTTTGGTGTCAAAGGCCGGAACGAGTGTGGCAGGATGGTCGCACATCAGAGACATGAGCATTTGGAGGATGTCATGGAGGTTCTCATCTTCGTTCACCGTGGTCACGTAGTTCAAGATGGATTGGAGCTCGTCGTCTTTGACGCCATTGCCGATCATGATCAATTGCTTCACAAATAATAGCATGAAGGATCGGATGGATTTGATCTCCTCGCGAGAAGGCCTTGGACCATCTGGAAGACCGAGCATTTTCATGTTAAGTGACAACCAGGGGGCGAAAATTAAAAAAAAAAATATTTTGAAGAACTTTTGCATCGTGATTTAACTGTGGATTATTTATAATGATAATAATGTTTATTGCGATATTTCTTATCATTGGACATACTATGTAATTTGTGGTAATTATGTATTTGTTTTGTACGTATATAATGTAATTGTGTGGAAGGTCTGGAATATATTAGTCGGTGTTGGCTTATTATTGGTTTATGGTAATTGTTATTATTACATTTTTGCGGAAATTTTTAAAGTACTTCTAGACTTAATATCCATTCATTAAAATTCATTTTTTTTAAACGTTTGGTGTGCGGGAATCAGTAAAAGAGATTTACTTAATCAAGCAATCGAAATTTGCCATCAAATTAAGTATTCGACAACGCTGATGCATTTGCAATTGTTGTTATTCCAAACATTTAGAGCCGCAATGAGGTTTAGTCTGGATCAATTTTATAATCTCCATCGCATGCCCTGATTTCGCTGACATATGTTTTTAGCAATATACCTTACTTTTAATTCGCCTTTTTCACGCTTCATTCAATGCTACAAAAGCTATGAGCCCTTGCTCTTCAATCGAGCCGAATGATGACGCGTGAAAGAACAAGTCCCAGGGGTCATCATGGGCTTTGCCTACGACGTACATACCTGTTCCTTTGGGATTGATCCCACTCAGTTCGTGAGGGTTGATGATCCAATAGTAATACTTGAGCGTGTGCATGGTTTGAAGGACCGTCGAGACTCGTCGAACGTTCGAATAGATTTGGGTATCACTCAGGAAATCCGTGGCGAGATAGGAATACAACTTGGTTTGTACATTGGCCGGAGTGTGGATCCAAAGGGCGGGATTGAAGAGACAATGGTCCAAAAGCTGCTTCAACAGGAGATCCGTGTTATTGGAGGGACACGTGACGAGGTATTTGGTGAGTTTGAGGAACGTCTGGAGCAGCTCCAAAGTCAGGTGATCCCGGGAACTCTTGCTCAACAGATGGGAGATCACCAAAAATCCACGACCCGAGATCACTTGTTGCTGAATACTTGGAGAGCTCTCAACCAATTCGCAAATGAAGCTCATCAACGTGGAACTAGATGGAAACAAGAAAGGAAAAACAGGTCTGAGTTAATGAAATTGAATATCTTTTGATCCCTTTCTTCCATAATGGACCTGGATTGGCCTTCACAAAGGAATCCTTTTCTAGGAAACGAGGTAATTAATGAGCGAACGAGTCCAACTCCCTCGATCAAGGGGACTCTAATTAGGTAGACGTTGCTGGAGAGAAAGAGAACGAGCTCCTTTGACTTGGATCTGTGCAACTTGATTTCCGGAGGAAAGACACATTCACCAAGCATTGTAAAAAGAACATTGATTTTTTTTTCTCTTTTTCTTGCTCTTTTCGAAGGGATGTGAGGGAGGAAGGCTCAAAGAGAAGTGTTCTTAAAACTGTCAGATGCATTGCCAAGAAGCTAAAAACGCGTACCAACGTTCCAAGTCTGTCCCCACAAGACAGAATGGAAGTCAGGAACAACGAGCCATCCATGGTTTAGGGCCATCTTTGATCGTTAAGCATCGAGATTTGAGGTCGAGTTCTGCATGCAATTTCCCTCCAAAACCCAAGTTGAAGTGCGAGTCTTAAAACCAGAGACGATAGAGTAGAGTACGGACAAAAGATGCACACATTTCCATATTATTACGTACGTACGTACGAATACAGCTCGTTTCTCATTCCATTCCGGAAAGTGAAGAGGCAGACTTTAAACTGTCGGGGCTCATTCGCGTGAATTGGATCGTATCTAAAGAGAGAGCCCATCTCATACTTGACAACCCAATTGAACTGAAAGGGTTGACCATCGTTTCATGAGTTGGATCCGTTGGACCTTTGGTCAACGAGGGACCGCTCATCTGTCAGATCTTGGGCTCTCACAAGCATGTCGATCATTCTTGATAAGATGAATTGTATTCCAGTTCCCATCCTAGATGGTTCACTAGAGCCATAATGGAGCAGCAATTTTTTCCTCTAGTAGAGCAGTATTAGAAAGTGGCGCATTTCCAGCTTCCAAACTAATTTATGCTTCCCTAAAGTCGCAAAGTCTCACGATAAATCAAGAGACATTCAAGACCAGAAGCACTGGCTGCTAATATATCTGAATTCTCAATTTACAATTCAGAGATTGTTCAACGAGCTCATGTTCTCATTGAGCGGAACACATTCTGTCTAAAATGGCTTCACAGTGCCTATTTTCGCCAGAACTAGAAGCTGTAGTTGATGGGAGACTGGGGAGTAGTCATAAAAGTGCACCCGAAACCTTCTTTTTGCTCAAAGATGAAACAAAGGAAGATATACCAAACAGAAATCGATCCACTTTTTGTCAAACGGAGAAAGTTTACAAAGCTTTTCCGAACGAGCATCTATCCGAAGTAAAACGGAAAATGTTAGTGCGACAAGATTGTACGTAGTGGTGTTGGGATGAAATTCTTTTGTCAAATTCCTCCGTGTTCTGAAATGCGAGGCGAATGCCAATGACCCTCAAACTTTCTATCTTTCTTACACCAGGTTCCACAGGTTTCGAATTCTAGCGGAACGTTTCAAACTTGGGATTCAGTCAGCTTTAAGAATATGAATTGGGTCAGAGTTTCCTCTTGCCATGTTCCTCCATCCTCGAATGGGTCACATCAAAATATGAAAGTGGAAAGACGGCCAAGAGAACATCGTGCCAGAAGGGTATGAAGTTGGACATCCTCCATAAATGTGCCATGACAGATGTGTCAAGTTTACCCGGCACTTCTACGACCCTCACCTCGAAGTTTCTACCATGGCCAAGTATTTCAGGGCACAACGGAACAAGTGAACACTAGTCCTACACAATGGTACAAAAAACTTGACACAGTTCGTTCCACACTCGGCACAATGAGAGAGAAAAGGGGAACAAAGATGGAACCGAATGGAACCGTTGCAGATATTTCGTATGAACAAGTCGTATCTAGGGGAGAGTGGTGAGGATGAAATATAATGGAATATTTGCCCTCTACAAACATGGGAAACACTTTCGAAGGCATCTTGCATCTAGAACAATGAATGAGATGAAAAGTAGTTTCTTACCAGAGACTTTGATCTTTCCCAGACCCATTGATTTGGACGCTTCCATATTTGTGATCCAATGTCTCCGAGGGAAGGTCCAACTGAGCAAACAATGGGAACAAAACTTGGACTCCGCCAATAGAATTCAGAGTGGAATGAACCGAATGCGTGACCACAGCCTTAACATCCTGTAAAGCGAATATTTAGCATTCGTCAAACTTTTAAAGAAAGCTAATTTCATTTTTTGACTAGGTTTCGAGAGCTAGTTTATTCAAAGTACCTCAACCAATGAATGCTAAGACAATTCATCGGAAGGTTATAAATTGCACCAACTCAACCTAATCAAATCACCTTTACTTTAAAATTTGTAATTACTAATTAGTAATCCCAAACTTACCTCCATCATGAGTGCATGCGGGGAATGGACAAAGTGATTGGTGTTGCCTTTGGGCGTGCATTGAAGGCAAAGTTGACCATCTGTAGCCACAGGGTTGTACAGGAACACAATTGACGTAGACAGTCGCCCTTCATAGAGGACTTTCCGGTGATTTTCACTCAGCTGACCTCCCTCGGTCTCGAATCGAAATTGGTTCTGTAAATAGACATCAAAAAGTATTTAACATGAACGAACTTTTTGGTTTGTTTTTGTTATGCAATCCAAAGAGTATTGAGATCCACACAAGAGTGGAGCAAATAGGAAATCGTAGTCATCACTTTCAGCCAATGAGCACTAGCTCTTAAGGAGATTATGCTCGGATATAAGGGCAGAAGCGATGGAATGCCTCCATTTCGGACTCGGGGGTAATCATTAGGATTTTGTGTCAAGGTCTCACTACTATCGGGCATTGAACGAGAATAGTCCATGTACGTACATCCTACATTGTTTTTGCTCATTCAGCATCAACTGAGGCATAGCCTTTGAATCTACAGTAGTGGCCTTTTTTGAACTGCACTGGCCAAAACGTACTTTACCAGTGTGGTACTGTATCTGGATGGAACTACTAATTCCGGTTGGCAGAGTCTATCAAGCCCGCCCTTAAGACCATTTCGCTGGCACTTGCAGCATCTGTAAATCATAGCTGTCATATGCACAAAGGGTTCTTTAAGGCCACAGACACCACACCCGAATGCCGTCAAAAATGAAATATGCCAAGACAAATAATGTTGTTGGATGATGATGTTGTTCCCGTCGTCCCGAGCCCTTTCGTCAATGCGGTATGAAGAACTTGCACGTGGTGCTCGATTCCAGCATTCCTTTTTCCAAGAGAATTCCTAACAAGCTTCATCGAAAAAGCGAAGAAGAGGCTCATTCATTCCCCGGGAATATGTTGGATGTGCTCCATAAATTGCTTCTGGCAAAAGGCATCGTGGGCGCTCCAACCCCAACCAGAGGCAATGCAATAAAGAAGACCCCTCAACTTCCTGTTAGGGTAGTCCACGTACAATACTTCATACAATAAACCTGCATTGGAGCCCGTTAAAAGGCCGACCAATCCTGTTATTCTTTGGCCTCGAGGAACATTTCAAGGGGTAAATATAAAAGTTCCGAAATGATGCTGGACAACGTTGGAACCCAGTTTCAAACCCAAACCTTGCCATGTGCTTCGTTCAAAGTCAACAAAAAGGGGGTCCGCCTTATCCCGACCAACGAGTGCATTTTTAGGCAACAACACATTGGGAAATTGGCAGTTTAGACACATTGAACCACTTGACCCCTCTGGACCACCCACAATTTTCCCAACGAGGTGGAACAGAAAAATGTAGACCAACGTTTTTCGTCGACAGTGCAATACACAAGTGGTTCCTTGGTACCTTGAGCACGTGCCATCGTTCTTCCTTCTCTTCGTTGAAACATACTTAGCTACAAGCTTGTTTCCAGGAATGGAACAAGCAAAAATTTACTATTTCCTTTAATGGAACACAAATTTGGAAAGACTTGGCTCGCATCCCGTTCCATTAAAAGCTAGCCATTACATTAACAAGACACTTGGACGTGTTCCAATCAATTGGTGGCCTCCTAAAATCTCACTTTTAGTACTTTGGTGATGAAGGCACGCATGCGTCGGACCAAGTAATACGACATATCCTTGGTCTATGATCAGACACACGAAGACATGTCCTAGTCACAGGATCATCGTACACTCACTCACTCACCTTGTAACCGGGTCCTAGGCGATGCATGGCACAAACTTGATGAGGGCTCAGAGCCTCGGCAAAAAGGTAGATAGCCGACATTTGACCGCGAAAGACGCGTTCTTCGTCCACATCTGGAGTGGCTCCGATGTAGCATTTGTCAAAGGGCTAAAAATAAAAACCAGGGAAAGGAGTATGAATTAGGCACTTTTATTATGGTATGAGTAGTCGTCCAAAAGCAGGTAAGTATTCTCGTGACTTATCGGCTTCTCTGCGTTACCAATTTGCCCTTTGATCTAACAATCGGAGTGACGAAAACTATGAGATCAATCGACTTAATTTGAGCTAGAAATGTCTTTTATATTTTTGTTTATGGTAAGTTTGACCACGACCAAAAATCGCTAAATGTGAAAAAAAACATGGGAAAGAATGATTTACTTCTTAAAATCTAAAATAAATTTCTTGAAGGCGGTAAAATATAAGAATAATCTCTATCGTGTTCCATCGTAAATTCTGCTCATTGATTGAGTTCATGCGCCGATCAAATTTCACTTATGGCACCTTTGTGAGAAGTTTAGCATTGATAGGGTGAATTAATTATCTGCCCCAATTTTGCTTCTCCTTCCTCGTTCTGGATCCCTTTTGGCTGCTAGATGCTTTAAGCATCGTTTGAGATGGAATGCTCCCTCTCTTTCACGACTTTCGGGACAAATCCAGAAGTGAACATACTATAAGTACACTGATACAGTTCTGAGCAAAGTCCTTGGCTCTGCGTTCTTCAGTAGAGTCTCTTTCCTTAGAATTGGCAAGGCATACCGTACACTGGTGAGATGGCTACTTGATGGCTTTTAAAGTAGGAAGACTCGAGAGGAATCTTCCAGAGGGAACAATCCCCCAGTGTCGTTTGTTTTTGGCAACTTTTGAGCGAAGCCCTTCGAATGAACAGCCACATTTGGAGGTTTGTGACCCTTGTCTAAAAAAGTGTACCCACAAAAACATTGGAAAATCAACAAGGCTGGCACGTTGAGCATTTCTCATCCAATTTCGAAGGACGTTTACTCAGATTACTCTTTCTTAGAAACCCCCCTTGAAACGTAGTTATTGAGCTTTCAAGATCTTAAGCTATGCAGAGCATCTCTGGATCGTCAGTAGTGCGGAGTAAGGTGGATATGATGCACTTCTTGAAGCTCAATCTCGTTACTTGAATTGACAAGTTGCACGTGGTGGTCGTACCATGCTGTCTGTACCATTCTTGCGCACAAAGTCAACATTGCCAAGAGAGATGGAAATAAGTTTCGGAGGAAAACTCACTTCCCTTTGTTCGCAAGAAGACATGCATGGTGAGTTTACTCGTTTTATATTGCTTTTGAGAAGTTTCCGTGCGCTAATGAGAAAAGCAAGATAACTTTGGACAGATTCAGAGAGCAATGTACTTGCACGCAGTTGTATGTATCTCTTTGGTCATTTAAATGAATATCAAGCATCCAACTTCTTGATTTTCATGGCTTTCCCATCCACGACAGTATGACCATGTCACGACACAGTTTTAAAAACCAATTCTTAAGAAAATATATACTTGGGCAAAAAGAGCGCACTTTATGGCTGTAATCGTTTATTAAAGTGCTCTAAGTTGAGCTTCAAATTAAGAGAAAAGTGAAAATCAGCGCCATCTTGAGGGAAAAACAACTTTGGGTACTTCTGCGAAATCCTTGGTTTCAATTTACGATCACTCGGCAGGATTTTACGATTTTCGAACTCAATAACATTGGAAATGAACTCTAAAAGATTCCAACTTTGAAGACAAATCAATTTCAAGATCTAAGCCACAAGGTTGGCAACAAGTTTGAGATGAGGATAGCTCTAAAATCAAGAGACTTTGCCACTACTTTGCATTCATGTAGTGGCGATTTTTGAAAGCTTCGGTTAAAATTTTCAAATCCAATCTAGCAACGAACGCCCTAATTTTTTGCTCAAATTACAGCTTCTACGATCTTCTGATGGACAGAGTACCTCAGCTCTCCTGCTGATCTCCAAAAACATCTCTCATGTCAAAAATATTTTTTAGAGCTTGTAATGGACCGAAAGTTCGGTTATAAAATCAGTTTCGGAAGCAACTTTTTGACTCAGGGCCATTTGGTTTCATCAATAACTCCGATTCGATTGGTCAATTATGGAAGCGTCTTGGATCTTTCTTGCATCAAAAGTCAGCATTCGAGCCTTATTTGGAACAACCTGACGAATTCATTGCCATAAACGACAACCTGCTTTATCGAACAGTTCCGCGAAATGTCAAATGTCAAGTTCGCAGAGATAGAAGGGATAGTTTCTACAGAAGTTGAACGTGGTCGGGATTATAAGTTGTTTGGAAATGTTACTCACGTCGTTAGTGTTGACCAGCCAAGCCATTTCTGTTGACGAAGCAAGTTGTCCATTGACAAAGCACTTGATCTCGGATTTGGTCCATCGGTTGTAGATGTAGACAATGGCTAACATGAACCATTTCCGAGGTTGGAACTCGTATTTGACACAATGCTGATAGCCTTTACCCTTGACTTTCATCGAGGTCAGGACGAGGCAATTGCCCACAAAGTGTGCCGAATAACCAACTCCTTTGGCCGTTTTAAAGCTGAAAGGAAAACAGTTTGACGAGATGACGTTATTTCCAGATAGTTTCAAAGGACAGCAAGCATAATGGAGTTGAGGGCAAAAATTTTCATTTCTCGAAAAAGCTTCTTCCGATGAAGTTCAGGTTGAAAGACGGCGAGATTCTAAAGCCCATTTTATCTCCCTCCGGAAAGTAGTTTAGCCCTTCTCTTCATAAATTTCCGTCCTTCCATTGAAGAAAACCCTTAATGGTAGCTCACGGACAGAATCGATCGCTAGAGTGAGTGCGAGAGCGAAAGAACACAGACAAAAAGCCCCAAATTCCCACCAGTGATTCAAAGTGCTCAAAAAAGAAGAAGACCACGACGAAGATCTTCATTCCCTCGTGACGCTTGTCTGCATAGACAAGAAAAATGGCTCTCTGATCAAATCCCGGAATACTCACCAATATAGGTAAGGCTTTTCACGCTCGATGTTGACGGCGTTTAATGGATCCAGACGAAACCACGTGGTGAATGTGAATCCATTCTCATAAGGCCATTTCGACATTGGAGGCAAAATGATGGCCTGGAATGAAATGATTACTTGAAAGAGGAAGAATCTAGAGTATATTAATGAGCCTCGTACCGATCCGCGAACTCCGGGAAAGCTGAAAAAGACATCAGGTCCACTTCGATTGGGCATCTGCTTCAGTACATTCATGAGCTTCTTGGAATGGCTCGGCTGGAAAGTAGGAGACATATTTCTCTCAGAACTCCGAAAAATGGCTCAGATCCATCAAAAAGATCGATTTCCTCTACAAAATTGTACACCAAAGACACACTTTCAATCCTGCTTACCCATTTCCCTTCCACGGCTTTCATTTTGCTGAAGAGCATTTTGAGCTCCTTGACGGTGATGCTGTAGCTCGCCAGAATCCCCATGAGATCCACTAGCAAATCAACCACCAATGGAGGAGCCTTGGACAAGCGATGAAGCAAATGTTCCATTAGTCCGGCTTCAGTGCAAGCTTGCAGATTTCGGACGGATTTCCGGAGCGTAGCCGTGAAGACCGACCACAGTTCAGCCTAGAAAAACCCAAACTCAACAACGTTAATGAGATCAAAGAAACGAAAGCTGCTCGAGCCGAACGATTTTTTTGCTTGGAAAAAGTGGAGTTGGTCCAATTTGGGGGGAACTAATTCAGTTGTTGGCATAGTATGGGCTCCATTGGACCTTTTTGTAACTTTATCCATGTTCAAAAAAGTAAAGGTGGCCTATTTACTTAGTAGTGAGGAGTCTGGTTCTGATGAATTGGAAACATGATTTTAGTAAAATGGAGAAAGTTAAAATTTTCTTCTTTTGTCCTATCTGACACGGGATTTCACCCAGTTGTATAAGCGTCAAAACCTCTGAAACGAAAAAAACACACTCTTTCACTTTACGTTAAGGCAAAGTTTCTAAGAGTCCTAAGGTTTTCAAATGGGTTTTAGCGTCTTTTAACTAACATCCGAAAATATATAACAAAGGTCAAAGTATGAAGTAATTGAGCATTTTGACGCCTTTAACAAACGAAATTTACCTTGAATCTGATTTTGAAAAAAATAAGGTGCATTGTCACATTAGCTGCGATTGAAAAACACAGCCAAGAAGCACGGAAATCATGGAGTGGGAGGCTAGCTATGAGAATTATGATTTCCAGCAAAAACGAACCATTTGCGTTCTTCTGCAAGTGAGACCTGGCTTGCATTGAGAAGAACACGTATTTCAAATTTCAGTCCAATTGAATGCCGGAGTGAAAAGTTATACCTTCTCAAACTTATGTACTGAAGAGAGCACAGAATGAATGAAATCGCCCTTTTGAGGTAAAACGATTACCACAAAAGGGCTAGTTCATTCATTCTCGGTAGGATTTGCACTGAGCTTTGAGAGAGCAGAACTTTTGACTCCGACGTTCGATTGAGCTGAAAATTGAAATACGTACTCTTGTCAACATATGTAAGGTCTCATTTGCAGAAGAACATAATTGAATTGTTCTTACTGGAAATCATTATTCTCATTGCTAGCCTCCCACTCCATGACTCCAGTGCTTCTTGACGCAGCTTATGTAGCGAAACTTGATCGAGAGCATGATAATTTCTACTCCGTCTCATGTGCTTCTTTTGTGTTTCTAGGTATGCTTCTACTATACTTCCAAACTACCTCAACAACCGACCTAATTATGATTCTAGATCCTACAATCTAACATCAGGAAACTTATTGCTCTGAGCAGATTATCCTTGAAGAAGTGCGTTTGATTTTTGTTTGGCACTACTACAGTACATGAAACTATTTTTTATCAGTAACACAAAGTTTAAATTAGTACTTGAAAAAAGGCAAAAACTCTCTGACCCATAATATTCGTGGATGGTTCATGGGATTTGGTACAGATCAATCAAAATTGGATACATTAACATTCAATATTACAAAAACTCATGACATATCAATGATTTTGCCTCTGAATTTTCATTCAATTCATGGCGCCCTTTGATTTGTGAATAACTTTCTATATAGCTACGGATATATCCAATCACTTTTTTTTTCAACTTTGATTGTAGTTTCAAAAGTCAAGCTCAAGTTCTCTTGATAAATCATGAATATTTCGATCATCTGAGTCATTGACATTAGAAAACTTTGATTCAACAAATCTTTGTTTAAAGCGACATTTCTGTTGCGTACAAGTGTTCGTTATTTCACTCACCTGAAGTCGTTGATCACAGGTGTCTAAAAGTTCCAAAGTGTAATGGATGTTTTTGGGTTCCACAATCACAAAATTGAGTTCAAGATCGAATTCTCCACCAACCAACTAAAAAGAGAGAAATACATCATTAAAAATGGAACCATTAGGCTCACCAACTATTTTACCGATGATAGGTAGCATTTTTAACCAATCACACGATATATTTCTGAAATTGTGGAAAATAACCCCCAGACTTATGATTCCTAAAAGGAGCTCATCTTGAATATAAAACACGTGGTCTCGATTCCAGTGACATTTCAAGATGCTTTCTTTACCCCTCAAGGGCTTCTTTGAAGTCTTGTGAAGAATTCGAGTTACATACCGGGAATTCAAAAGTGATCCCAAATATGACAAAAAAAATACCCTGAATTTGAATATCCGATACCATACACAATCCTTGGAACATTCTCATTCTCCCAGAATCGTTCTTCGCCACTCAGTTTGTAACATTTTATCCGGTATATATAAGGCAATCATCGGATTTCCTGCGACTTAGAAAGCAACTACTTTCGAGGCAAGCTAGTCAATCAATCCTTTTGATCCTTTGTATTTGGAAAGCATCTTGGTTCAGATTCGAAGAGATCTGAGGATTTTTCGACTACATCCAACCACTCAAAATTTGCGTGGCTCAAAATTACTTCAGGTATATTGACATTTTTCTCAATGCCGAAGCTAAAATGATTCCGTTTGATGTTGATTAGCTACATTTCGAACTGGAAACCGGGGAAATAAATCATTATATTGTATGAGTGTCACACGACTAGAGGAAAGAGCGGTGCCATTTGCATGAAAGGTATTTCGAACTACTTTCCCAACAAAGTTTTTTTCTACTTTGAGAGCAAAGAAGCCTGACATCTTGTAGACATGCCAAAAGTGACGGATCCACGCTTATCTTCTCATGTTCCAAACATTGTTGAGGAACACTAGCTCGAAGGAAGAGTGCGTAGCTCTCAGAACACGTGGTTTCCCTGTTAGTTCTTTGCGCCATTTGTCGACAGTCGTTCAGCTTTTGCTTCATACTCAAGAGAACAAACCAAGTCTTAATAAGACTTGAGCTTCTAAAGGGCATATCGTTTACGGAACAGGGGTAAGGACACTCGAAATGATGTTTCAAGGAGTGTATTGTGTTTAATTGACATATCTTATATAACTAACGTTTGGATAGATTGACACAAAAGGGATCCCTTTTGTGTCGTAGATCCCAACAAATATTTGTATTTCCCTTGTCAATTTGGGGAAGAAAAGATGGTGAGTAATAAGAGTCATTCAGATAACAACGAAGCAATGCAGTTGAAAAGTTAAAAAAATTAATTAAAAAAATGTTTTTTCATAATACCAATCAGAATCTAACCGGAACCTATCTAAAAACTGAAAACACAGGAATTTTTCTCGATGATCAAGCAGAAACATGAAATTGAGCACACTTACTCGATAGTTTGAAGCAAATAATTTCCAATTGTTTTTCAGAGGCTCTGTTTTCATTGAATTGGGCAAAACTTTTTCAATAAGGTGAATTATTTGCGGAGCGCTTTGGTAAAAGTATGCTTCCGGGAAAATCCTGTTCCTTTTGAGTAATTTGTCTTAGGACAATTTCCTGATCAACTCACACAAAAAATGGTTTTGTGATTTTGGTTTTTTCCTACTGATATTTTCGATTCCCTCAAATACAGATGGAGGCAATTGTAATTGCAAACCCAATTGTATATAATTTTGAGCCAAGTAACCTAAGTTACTTGGCTCAAAACTACTTAAGTAATTTTTTTAATTACTTAATTAAATTACTTAAGTATTTTTTTTAAATTTAATTACTTAAGTAAATACCATTTTGGCCATGTAAGAGAAAATTTTCAATTACTTACCAAAATCTTACGAATGTCTATCTGATCTATCTATTTGATGCGGAATATCTTTTTGATCACGATCCCAAACCATGCATGCAATTAGTTAATTGTAATTCGATGTACAATTCAAAGTAAAAAAGACAAGATAGGCTTACTACTATAACATAATAATAATAATGATAATATTACAAGTAACAATGAAGACCAATTTAGGAGCACTTTAGGCGCATGGTTTGCATAAACTTGGACCTAACCTGAGGATCTAAGATCATTTCCATCATTGATATTTTAGGTGCCTTCATGTCCACTTACGCAATGAATTAATCTGATATTGGAGGTGTAATTGAATAGCAATTCATTGAAAACTGTCAAGCTCAATCCGAGATTAAATTACTTACAAAAAAATGAAAACTAATCTGATTTCAAGAATGTTATCGAAAAGTTATCAGATTCCATCTAAATCTAAATATTTAAAAGAATTTATATCAATGTAATATGGTAAAGGCAATGGCAGAGTAATTCATAGAAAATTTATCCACAAACCCAATTATGACTAAAAGTGAAAGTGAAAAGGCACAATAAAACTAAAAAAAAAACTTGGATTTTGACCACTTTGGATTTATTACTTTCTGATCTTCGCAACCAAACCTTGAATCAATGCAAATTTTGTTTAAATCAGACAAAAAGTTTTTTCATGTGCGTTGGAAAAGGTTTTGCCGGTACAATAGGAGCGCAAGCGGACTAACTTTTGAAAGATTTTTAATTTACCAATGTCAAAAATGAAGCTAAAACAAAACAAATTTCAAAGAAATGAATTTTAACCCCTCTCGCTTTCGTATTCCAGGGGATTGTGTGAGGGACGGGACAAAAAGAAAAGAATTTAAAAACATTGTTTCAAATTAAAGACCAACGTACACTCAGTCATGCTTGCTTTTTGTCCGAACTAGAAGTAGCAGCCAACTTGTTTAATCAAAAATACTTTCTCAAGCGATGGTAACCTTCCTTGCACTATTTTCTCTTTCTCTCAAACGTACACCATATGACAACTAAATGGACAGGTTTGAAAATCGTTCCTATTTCCATTTCAAACATGACACTAAGAATAGACCATGTGAGGAGACATTACGAAATTGTGCTTCACCACGGAAAACACGATATCCTAAAATAATTGACCTACTAAGAAAGACAAATACCGCTAAAATACTTTGCCTTGCAAATATTTGCAAGTGCCACTTAAGAGGCTCGAAGAAATCAAACTGCGAACTAAGGAAATCGTTGGACATAGTGTAATTAAGTTGCAAAACATGGTAATTCCAAACCTAAATCTAATTGAGTAAGGTCTTATGCACTCTGTATGTAAGTACAAATTTTCTAACCCTGCTGGGAGGAAGGTAAGCATGAATAAGTCATTTTAATCTAAATTTCCTCCTTTTTTCAGACTCAGTGAATAACACAGAGCTTGTATGGCACTCAATCGTTCATCATGTGGATCTTGTGGCTAATTTCATACTTCTTAACTTGGAATGTGGTCAGCGCTGAGGGCGATGTTATTGAGATGCTAATTCACATCCGCACAATCATGGAACGATTTCCAATGGACGAAATTCGGTGGAACGACTTGGCAATTCATTGCCAAGAAGAGTGCATCCGAATTTTTGAGATCCATCCCAATGCCAAGATAACTCAGGATCATACTTGTTTGCATCAAGAAACTATCATAACGGCTGCTTTGCCTCGCAATTTGTCCTTTGGAGAGTGTACTTGGATTGTGCTTCAAAATGAAGAGCATGAGCAATTCCTGGATGCTAACAGACCTCCTTTCCAATCTCATGTGTATCTTTTCAAGTTACTATCACAGACTAGATTTGAGCTTTGGGAAACATATCAAGTGGAAAATATGCGCGAGAGAAACTTGGTCCAAGTTTGGAACAATAAAACGCTTCTATACCAAAATGAAGCCATCTTGGAACGTCGGAGTTTCCTAGGGAGCGCTCATTTTAACGTAATTATGGCCGAATGGAGGCCATTTCAATATATTCAGGGTTATGATGTGGAAAACGCCAGAGGTTTCTCAGTAGACCTTTTGGGGGTCCTTCAATCCAGTATGAATTTTTCATACACGCTCTCAGGCTCCGAGTTCCAGATACAAGGAGACGTCTTTAAAAATGGGTCCATTTACGGACTATTGGGATCGGTGGCCCAAGGGGAATACGACTTTGGAGCCACAGTTTTTGTCATGAGTGAGGATCGTGCCAAACATATGAACTTGCTCTATGTGGGCACTTCAATCACAAGAGTCATCATATCTTGGATTCCACAAAACAGTGGAGTGAGCGATGCCATTTTGAAAATGTTCGACATCGATGTTTGGGGCACTTATGCCTTGTCTTTGATTTTGTTAACCGCTTATGGATGCATGAACTCAATGTTGATCCAGCATCAAACCAAAGTCAAAGATCATGGAGAGGTTGGATTGTCAATCTTAGGATCCTTGTTTGGACAAGGATCAGCTCATCCCCTAAATATGATCTCTTTCCGCATCTTATTGATGACGACGTTTCTCTTGGGACTAATGTTCTCAATCACGTTTTCGGCCAGGCTTATTTCATCCCTGAGTGTCCGAAAACAAGTCAACAATCTGGCGACTCTTGAGCAAGTGGAAGCCGAAGGTGTGGAAATGTTCATTCCCGGTTTCGGGGCCGATTTCACCCTCTATTCCGAAGCCAGCCCAAACACAATTGAAGGACGTTTATGGCAAAACAAAATCGGTCGATCTCCAGAGTTCCATACCAATCCATACAGCCTTCAAGCCTTGATTGGACATCACTCAACAGAAGCCGTGGCTTTGGGCTATCAGAATGTGGTGGACGAGTATCGAAGTCGAAATCCTGAAGTGGGCTGCAAATTGCAGACGAGTAAAATGCCTTTCTTCGACGGCAGACTTCACTTTCCTTTTCGGCCTGACTTTCCTTATTTGAAAGTGTTCAGCTTTCAACTTCAAAAGATGGAACAATCTGGGATCATCGACAAGTTGGTGCAGAAATGGGTGAAGAACATCGAATTGAACGAAGAGTTCATGTGCCAGCACTCCAGTCAGAATGAAGTTACCCAAGTCACATTTGCTAGTGTGACGAAATTCTTTTATACCATTGGTTTTGGCATTGTTGCGGGATTGAGCCTTTTAGTCTTAGAATTGGTTATAATTTGCAAAAGAAAAGCCTCTGCAATTTCTGCACAAATTCAGCAAAAATTTGCCATGCAAATTTTAAAGCTAAATTAGAAAGCATCCGTTTTTAAATAAATGCCGAGTGCAAAATGCTAATTTTTCATTAGTTTTAAGTCGTTGAGTCTCATTTATCTCAATGGTTTCACATGAGTTGTTAGTACCGAATTAACCTTTTCAAAGGGGCAGAAGTTGTGGTAACATTTACAATGCCATGGAACCACGTTAAGATTAGATGAAAACCATGAATGCACGTGAGCTGAGGAAAGAAAATGACAAATGTTTTTGTTGACCTAACACAAGAGACAAACAGCACAACAAAATACGTTGGAACTAGTTCCAATAACACGCAATATGCAGCACCATAATATTGTTACATGTCAAGAAATGTCGTACTATCGATGTCGTCAATACCGTGTTTACAGTCCCAAATTTTACAACATAAATATTTGGTCGTTTCAGGAGGATTCGTTCATTGAAATTAGAATGATGTATTTTTCCTGACATTTATCTCGCTCAAAATCATCCTAGAGGTTCTTCGCGTGGGAGCCTTACTTGTTCTTAAAATCCCAAAGTTTTGCTTAAAGCACTTAAAAAATCACTGACATTTGATGTTTTTTTCCAGCAACATTTTTTTTCCCGAAATCGTGCTCCCTGAGGATTGATCCCATGATCGCTAAAAATGTTCCTTAAACGCCAGGTTCTTCTCTCAAGAGGCATTGCAAAAAGAGGCGAATCCAATCAATTATCCCTCTCTAAAACAGTATCCTTTTTAGAAATTGAGCACTGTGATAGATTGCTCATTTTTATTATTGGTCAATGTTGAATCTTTGAAGCAACTTTATCAGCCTTCGAAAGTCAGAAGAAAAATTAAACTACGTATATTCGAGATTATCTTCCATTGCTAAGACGCCAAATATTAACAAAGAGCTGCCTTTTTCCCAACATTATTTTTTTTTCTTTCTCTCACGTTGACTTGTGAACATCCCAAGACATGTTCCATTGTTCGATAAAATTACAAGTGTGTCTCTTGCCTTCAAATGGACATTCAATATTTATTGGGGTCAATCTTCGTTGACCAGGTGGGTAAAAACATGGTTAATGGCTTCAGGATTCAAATTATTTTGATCAAAAAGCAGCTTTAAAGCTATTTTACTGTGTTAAGATTCCACCTTTTTACTTTTTACTTGCACTAGTGGCTAGTCAAAAAATGCAATAAAATGTGCCTTTAAAGTTTTAGACAATACCGGAGTGTACTAAAAAAAAAGTATATCAAGTGTTTTTACAAGAATCGACTGCATTCAAAGACTCCTCCAATCCTTAATACGTCACAGTCTAGAAACATGCTTTTCCCTGATTTTGGTGTACGTGTTTTTAAAAAACAAGTCCACTCCATGAGCCCTGATTGGACACAATCAGTAAAGGAAAGTCACCATAAATCATTGCAGCTGAGGTCCCTTTTTCATAAGTTCAGTTGTATTTCGACCTTAGCGTTAACAGGGAGAAGAAAGTCGTTTTGAGCTTTTTTTGTGTGTGGCGGTTGGATTATTTCCTCGTAAGTTCGCTCTATCTCAGAATTAGCTCATATGGTGGCTAGAAGGCAAGAATCTGGTTCTTGTCTTTGACACACATTCCTGAAATCCCCAGCCAAAAAAAACCAGCAGATCTCCACCACAAAAAGGCCACGTTCTCGTCGGCTCTCTTATTGTACAGTACGGCAGGCTCATTTTCTTTCTTCTTCTTCTTCTTATTGAATTACAGAGAAGAGTACGATCCGGGGAGGGTGCTTTCCTCGACGAATCCCAAACTGATCCTTTGGAATTTCCTCATTTGTTACACATCCGGGACTCCAAACAACCAATTTCACAAGTTCTTCTTCGTCTTATTCTTCCACTAACCCACCATGCCAAAGGTCTCGTCGACTCGTCTCCTCACGATTTTAATTTTCTCCCTCGCCTCCATTCATTTGAATTCATGCCAGGAGGCTGAAATCACATCACATTGGAATGACGAGGTCACCATTCCCGATCCCCAAGACGGAAGCCAGAAATTGAGTTTCAAGACCCCCAAGTTAAACGAGGAGGAGGAGAACTCCCCATTTATCACGGATGGTATGAAATGTGATTCTTGTCAAGCCGTGGCCGTCCAACTTCACCGAGCCTTCGAGGATGGTCACAAGCACAGAACCAACCAAGATTGGAGGATGTCAGAGGCCACCATTATAGATAAGACAGGTACGGCAGTGAGACAGAGAAAAAGACTCACTCAAAACGAGAGCCCATCGCCCCCAATCTTTCTTGGGAGGAGGAAGAGTATGGAACAGACTTAAAGGCCATAAACTCCTTAGCAGGAGACCACTTCTGCTTTCAATGCTTCCATACGTCGACCCATTAGAAACAAATCCTTCAAGACTTAAGGACAAGTTAGTAGTCGTAAAAAAATTATCTTTCTGAGCATCAGCATTCGGCTAAATCCAACTTGACAACATGTAGTACTCGACCAGTTGTGTCAGAAGTAAAGGGAAGAACAAGAGAGGAAAGTTCCAAAGACTTTCAACGTTCTCAAAAGAAGGCAAGTTTGTTTCAAGTCACCAGCGTAAGACCCTCAAAAGACTTCTTTGAGCGGTCCCAAATGATCCAATCTAGTGGTCCAATCACAAGATGAGTCCGTTTATCTCTAAATTATTCTTTTCAAATCGAAATGCATTTTCAACGCGTACAAGAACAGGAAAGAAAGCAAGACCCCATTAAGAAGTCCCCAAGAACCTACATGAAGATTCGACCGGGGTCTTTCCAGATAATGGAGCAAGAAGGCCAACAACTTGCCTAAAGGCAGGCAAGGATAAGTTTTGATTCATAAAATATGAGCGTGTTACAGGTTTCAGAGCAGAATAGACTCGTTCCCATCGTGTGGCGATGCTCAACAGCTCGAAACATGGACTACTAACCAATCTCTCTGGGGTGCTCTAAGACCAGCTCAAGAAGATGGTCTTCATAGATTGGCTATTGGAAAATCACTCGCACACTTAATGGCTTCCCCACAAAGATACACAGAGAGAAAACTCAAGAGCCATTATCAGAATCCATGAATGAGATTGGACCACCATCACCACCACAAAGTAGGAACAGTCTTGAAAACACCGAAGGGATTGAGGACCGGAAGGGCAAAAGGCAGGAAGGAAGTAAAAGGAAGGGTTGGAGGGGGTGAATCTTAGGCAAGAAAAAAAACTTTCCATCCTTAAGGGCTGCACTCGTAAAGCTGGGTTGTACGCAAAGGTGGAAGAAGAAGAAAGACCCAGCCAGAATTTCTCCCTCATTAAACAAGTCCGTGAAAGCAGTTCTTCTTTCCATTTGATTTTTTTTTGTTCAAACCTATGGCTGGGCGAGAAAGTTTCCGAATTTCTGCTCTGCAGGGGCCAATTTCTATGGAAACTAAGTGAGTGAGCATATTGTTTGTCTTGTCGAACCAATTCCAAGGCCGTTCGTTGTTGGAGACTTGCTTGATTATGGCTCAAATGAGATTTAATTCTGATCTCGTTGGACAAGGAGAATAAATTGTGATTGTGCTTTCTCTCGGAAAAGAATAGGCTAATCTTGAAATCCATTTGCCTTGGATAAAAGGGGAACTGATTTATCCCTAACTTAACATGTTTGCTCGAGCGGAAGGCCCACGGCCTTCTCCAACTCGTTCATCTTGGGGGGTGAATCAGGTCGGCAGGATTTGGCCGGCGGAATCTGAAAACTTCTTCCCTAACAGAGATTTCCTTTCAGAGCTTTACATACAGAAAAGCCGAGCTTGGGATTCAATAAATTATGGCCCTTTTTCTCTAATATATTACTTCTGACGGGCAGATTATTATGAATGCCCCTTTTACGGTGCCGTAGCAGTCTCATAAAAACCAAGTAGTTGTTTCAGACTTTGTTCGGATGTGAGCACTTCTGAACAAGTAACGACCTTGGTTTCCTTCTCTGTCAGAACAGGTCAAATGAATCTCCTAGCGCATTAATCACGGTTCTTCGTCTCTTCCAGAGAAAGTATGTACCTATCAGAACTTTGAGAAATACGGAATCAGCTCATATAACGGTGAAAATCGACTCAAAGGACCCGGGATCTTTGACGAGGCGGGAGTGGCTCAAATGGGCGGAAAGACTCCATTCCGACTCGCTCAACTCTGCTCGGGTTTCATGGACTTGGACGAGATGGTGATCTATGAATATTGGGCTCGCAATGGACGCACATCCCTGGCTCTCAAGGAGTTCCTGTGCATTCAAAGTCAGGACCACTGTCGGTCAGGTTCTCGAGAAGAGCTCTGAGCCCTAATGAGCCTCTACTTTGAAGAAAACATCTATTCACCTTGTGTGCATGTGTGCTTGCTCAATACGTGTCACGTAATGAATTAAGAAAGAGTGAGAAATGAAACGTATTCTTCTTGGCGTTTACAAACGAGATTAAGAGAGATCCGTCAAGCTGTCCCTGACAGGATTATGATCGACGGGCAATATATTCCGAAATCCTCGAGGGCAGATCACCCAAGCTCTTGGGACCAGTTTCCACATTAATTAGGGCCTCAATCTAGGGAATATTCTCATCAGCAATGGTCGAATGGATGGTATTTCTTCTCAGAAAGTTTGTCTTTTTTCTATTCCCTCCATCCTCGAGTATTTTCTTTGCTGATTGAGATGAGAGAGAAAGAGATGTGTATTGGGGAAAGGGGGGGGGGGGGATTTATATTCCGACAACATTACTCTAGCTTCAATACACACTCTTCATCTTGGAGGGGAAATGACGGCCAAGCACGCATTCAAAGGCCAAAAAGAAGGAAGTTCTTTGACAAATACGAACTTAAGCGGAAGACTTGGAACTGTGTTTCTCGTATGGTCTTTGGTGTTGCTGTCCAAAAGAGACAGGCGAGAATGTTGTATGCTCAATATATATTAGTGATGGACCGAAAAGGCTCATAACCGAAGCCGAAAGAGGGCTTAACCGAAACCGAAACCGAAAGCAGCTGACTACAAAATTGTGTAAATGCAAAATCCACCTTAAAAATTAAATTGCTCATGTGTTCGAAGTTGGGCAGTCGCAAACTTTGAAAAATCGGGAAACTTGAATTTCCGAGGTTTTTGGAAGAAAATTTTTTCGATTTTGTTGTCAAACTCCGTCCTTTATAGTGCATGTCTGCATTCGGTTTCGGATTTTTTTCAGATTTCGGATTTCCGAAATTTCGGCCTTAATTTCGGCCGAAAGCGCTTTCGGTCCATCACTAATATATTTAGAACAACTATTTCTGTGAGGAGGCTTCGAGAAGCTTTTCTTTCATACTGAAATAATAGAGATGAAGGAACGTCTTTGATGGTGATTTAATGAGCGGAAAGCGAGTGCAATTTGACTGTCTCCAAGGAGAAGGGAGAGAAAAGGTCAACTTAAAATATTTCTTGGTTGAATGTCCAACAAACAAAATGCTGGGCTGAGCTGGTAAAAGTTAATTCAATTTGTACCTCTAGAACATTTGGAACCATTTTCAAGTGGAAAGAAGCTGCATATTCATTGAAATCATTTTAATTAAATTTAGTTCAAGGGCAAAAAACAATGCAATGCCTCTGAGACCATGGTTATTAACAAACAAAATGGCTTAAAATGATCTTAGACCCATTTTTTGGTAAACCAAAGTCAGTATTGTTTTAAAATAGCAACACTTCTGTCTCAAGGAGCTTTTTTTCAAGAGCTCTTTTTGATTGAATCCTAAAAGGACGCATTTGAAGTTTCATTACAGCATATAAGATCAAGAGCTCCAAAAATTGTAGGAACAATTTTGGGCTACCTCAGTCAGACGTCTTTCTTTGGTTAAAAAATTGAGCAACAACATTCACATATTTGTTTTCAAGCACGTTTTTTCGACATTTTTTTACACATAACACGATATCGATTTACAAAATTCGATTAAAATACATCACCTTTCTTTCCAACGTTAAACTGATTTCTTACGTCTTTGAAATGAAAACTGGCTTCTCCATCTCGAAAAATACACCGTGTTTTTACTGAATGTTCCCTTTGGATTTTGGATAAAAACATTTGCTCTTTGCTCTCCTATGAATTTCTAAATGGTGTTTACGCAACCTGTTGTTTTCCAAATCCAGTCTTATCAAACACAATAATCCACACCTGCTTGTATATGTACAAAAACCTTCCTTCGCCTAAATTCAACAATGAAGAATATTATTACGACTCGAGAACCGGTCCAATAGCTAACTCTGGTAAAGAACATTGGTTAAGGACAACCATACAAATGGGCTCTAAATTAATCGCCCTCTGGATCAAGTTTGATCATTCATCAAAAATTAAGGCAACCTTTTTGGGTAACAACGTGAGGCTTTTAATGATATTTCGAATATCCTATCGAAAGGAGCATTTTTTTACTTCAACTTCTTTCCTGTAATTCAATCCTTTGGGCTTTCACTTTTTCATGGGCCTACTTGTACGTTATGAAATGGATAATAATTTTGATTTCATTGCACCTTTTTTATGGACTCCTTTCCACATCCCCTTCTTTTTTCCGTTTATAATTGATGAGTACATAAATTTTCATTAGATAACATATCAAAAGCAAGTGCAAACTAGGAAAGTGACTCATTAAGAAATGTATGGTAGGGATATTTTTGTTTCTCTTTCCATTCCTAAAAAAAATAACGTTTAATCCAATAGATCAAAAACCGGTACCAATTAAGAAATGTCATTGACTATGAATGAAAATGTCGCGTTCCCAAATCGATGAAAAATTGGTCTTACCAGGAAAAGTACGCCGTTAACAACCTCCTTGTTGGTGATGCGCTTGTCGCGGATAAGTTTCTCCATGGTCTTGAACTTGTCACGATCACTGGTTTTGGCTTGAGTCAAAAGACTTTTGACCAAGACTTCGGGCGATTTCTCTTCATTAGGAATCACTAACACTGGTTTTTCCACCACTTTTTCTTTCACACACTCAGAAGCAACCGGATCTGTGAAAGCAACGTCAACTTTGGGCACAGTTTCTTGAACCTCCGGGGACTCTTTGGGCACTTTGGGCGGCTCTGTAGGTTCGGGTGTCACAATTTGAGGTTCAGGTGAGACTTTCAGGTCTTCAGAGTCCTTCATTGGACTCGAAACCTCGGTGGCTGTGTCTTTTTCTTTGGTATCAGTCATGGCATCTTCGGTGGGTTTTGATGCATCCGCGGTTTCCGGAATCTCTGCACTTTCCACGGAAGGATTTGGGTCATGAACGGCTTGCTTTTCTAATACAGATGTATCTTTAGAGACGGTCTCTTTGTCTATTTGAGTTTGGGGAGCATCTTGAGCTGATTCAAGTTTCACAGGAGAAGATTGGATCTCATCCGACGTCATTGCAACTCGCTCTACGGCATCATCTTTCCGACTCGTTTCAGGCACAGTCTTATCCGTCTCATTATCAGCCGAAATCGGAACCTCGGCCAGAGTTGATGTAGCTTCGGCGGCCACGACTTCTGGCTTTTTATCATCCTGAGAACTAGGTATGTCATCGGTCTTGGTCTTGGCACTTTCTTGGGCATCCATCTTCTCCTTCTCTTCCATCATTTCCGTTTCAACTTCCGCTTCAACTCTAGTTTCAGCCGGAGTTGTGGGCTCAGCCGGTGTGGCCACCGAGACAATTACATCAAGATTAGTGAGTCGATCGCACTCAGGCTCTTCAGCCACACTCGGATCATCTTGATCCACCTCGGCCGCCTCATTTAGAGCTCGTTTATCTTCCGAATCCGAACTAGCATCATGATCCTTCAGAGCCTCAGATCGATCTTCTTCAAGCTTGGCCACTGCGTTCACCTCACTTTCACTAGTTTTTGAAGGTTCAGACTCCACCTTTGTGGTCGAAACCGGCACAGGATCCGGACCTTCGGATCGGGTCCGATCCGCCTCTTGGTCTGACATGGTCAATTATCGACTGGATCCGATCTCTCAAGCATCTGGAAACAAAACGAGGCCAAAACGATCAAACAACCTATCGGCCTTGAGTGCTCAAAAGATAAGGCAACGAGGCTAAACAGGCCATCATGACTCAATCACTCTTGGTCATCCATCGACCCACTGATGATCAAAGAACCCGAATGGTTCAAGCTGGACTGACCATGTTGCCATTGATGCTGATGATGATGTCGTTGGTGGATCGAGGGCTCAACACTAACTCGAAAGACTTTTTGGCCCATGGGCAGCCTCCTCGCTTCTATCGCTCAAAAAGCGACGTCGCCCTCAACCAGAAGAAGTGGTACCCAACAAAAAAAAAGAGCCTGCCTCTCCCTCTCTTCTTCTTCTCTTCCTCCTCTTCCTCTAAATCTGGATGTTGGCCTCGTCTTTGTCGATCCTTTCCAGCCTCTCTTTCTCCCTGGCTCAAAAAATGAGCGAAAGAAGCGGAGAAGCCGAGGAACACGAATGGAAGAATGGAACCATGGAAGAGCTCTTCCAAAAGGAGGATGGAAAGTCCGTCTGTCCGTCTCTTGGGCATTGACACATCCGAGCCCTCCCAATCCAACCTATAGATCGATGTCCTACCTAAATAGCAACACGCATAAATTCATACATACATACACGTCAATCGTTATTTTCTGCTGATCACATATCTGGACTTCTGGGGATGTTTTGCCAACGTGAGATTGACTTTGCTGTCAGTGAGTGGTTCTTCTAGGGTAGGATATGGGTCCACGAAATCTGCTTGAAGACCCACTCTGCTACAGACGCACACACACACGCACATGTACGGCCAACTCAGCTTTGTAGCGAAAGGCTCTCTTTCTGCGTGTGTGTGTGTCCATGTAATGCAGGCAGTAATCTACTTGGAGAGACAGACCAAAAGGGATCCTCGCTTGAAGCCAATATTTTAGGCCAATATTGTTGGTGAAAAGAGTGGTTTTTTTTTTATACGGTTAATGGGGGGTTGGCATGATTTAGACAGGAATCTTGGAATGAATATTGGTGGGGTGGTGGTCGTTTGAAAAGCATGAGTAATCACAATTTTAGTATTGGATTTGGCAATATTGATTTCAGGGTATCTTTACCAAGAACAGATTCATCTCACTTTTTAATAGGGATCTGTGAGTTTTTTTAGCCTTCATCAACTGAACTCAGTGCAAAACTAAATATTTCGCTAGCACTTTCCAAATGTTTTGATAGCTAATTTCGGTGTTTGAGTGCCATTCTCTTGGCCAAGTATGACCAGAGTTGGGTCAATTACTTGAAAGATGTAATTAATTAGCCCTCGATCTGATGACATCAAGTGTTTGCCTAAAACCGGAGTGGCAGCTACAGATATTTCATACTTATTTCAGAGTGATGGAACAACAAATTCTGTGACGTTTCATCAAGATTTTTTAATTACGCTACAAAGCAAAAAACACCCTATAACAACAAAACTTGGATCTAATTTGGAACACCGAATGTAAAATGAATCAGAGCCAACACAAAAGTCTCAGCAGAAATAAGATTCTGACACCTTTGCAATTGAAAAAATGTGGAAATGGTCACGTTGGGCCCATAGAAGAAATTGCGGTCGGATTGGAATTATGAGATAAGTCCGAGGTTTGGTGATTTCTTCATTTTGAAGTTCAAATTCAAACGTTCATGATTGATATTTATGATCATTTTTTCTTATGACTTCAAGTTAACCATTGTAGATTCCAAATCAATCACGATTGGAGGACTGCTTTCGGCAGAACTCATTTCCTAGGAAGAAATCACTGTTTCATTGAAGTAAAAATGTCCTCAGTTTTTTATGTACTGTCAGCATGACGCAATCAATGATTTTCAAAAACTCAAATACCATTTAAATCATTTCTTGAAGTCCAGAATCAAGATGTTTTATCGATTCATATCATGCAAAGGGAACCAAGAAATAGATCTTTTGAAAAAAATGTAAGAAATAACCGTTTTTTTACATTCTAAAATATGACGACGGAGCACTATTAGAATAAAGTTCATCACACTGGGGAAAAAGCACCTCTTTCAAAGCGGCGCAGTCCTTATTACAATTACATTATCCGAAAATGTATTTCACTTCAATTACAATTACATGTCAATTACATGACAATTAAATGTCAATTACCAACTGGCAACTTTTAATGCCTGAAAGGTTAATATGAAAGAGTGATTCACAAAAACCAAAACCTGATGAACGGGATTAATTATCAAAAATATTTTACCAACAATCACAAGGCATATTTTTTCTTTTTCAGAAAACACGAACTTTGTACATATATATCAAGTGTAACGATGTTTTAAAACTTTATTTTTGCACCTCATTTATCTGCCCTTGGTTGTAAAAAGCCCTAAATCCTGACACAAAAATTACGGTCAAAAGCTCTTGTAGTTTTAATGTATTTAAACATCAAACCTTGGGTGTGTCTTGTAACAAAAGCTACCTGTTTGTGGCATCACATTGACTGCAAATTGATGACAAAACAATTGTTTGCAAGTAAAAACCGATAAATTGGTTTTATGGTTAATTTGAGGAAGTATTATTTCGAAAAGTAATTGGTAATTTGTAATTGAAAGTTCGTCAATTACATGGCCAAAAATGTAATTAATTAAAATTAAAATTACTTGGTCCAAAAACGTAATTAATTACAATTACATGTAATTGAAATTGAAATTACGTAATCGTAATTGAACTTACGTAATTGTAATAGAAATTACAATTACTCCCCATACCTGCAAGCATCACATATTTGAGTTCAAAATGACATTTTAGGGCAAAATGATACAACTTTGGGCGGCTTTCGTCTTATCGAATGCAACCTATGGTAAGACGAATTGCAACTTTCCGTACAAAAAAAAACTGTATTTCTTGGCAAATAGTAACTTCATCCGAGACAGATTGGTAAGTTATTTTTGGCAAGTGGAAATTAAGTTAGGAAAAGGCTGAAAAAACTTTCAGAGCTCGTAATCAACGAAGAGCACAAGTTTTTGACGTATTTTTCTCTCAATAGGTCACTTTTAGAGCCGAAAATGTTCGGTCCAAAATTTGCTGTTCTCACTTTTAGGGCGAGAATTCGGACTCATTCTTTCACCCGGATTTTTTAACGAGTTTATAGGTTGGATCCAAGATTTCAAAAAATACGTTTTTAGGCCTGACAAAAAAACTGATTCTTGAATAAATCCCTGGAAAATGCGAACAACAAAAAAAGCATTTAAATAAAAACCTTATCCGCCGCTCTAGTTATTATGAATGCTCTACAAAATCAAAGAGGGTGAGTAACCATGCCAAACCTCAATAAAAATAAGAGACATGATTTTTATTAGTCCCAGGGCTCATTTGTGCAACCCTTACAAACACGTTCAAATGACCATAAATCTTACAAAAATTGTGAGGCTTTAACGTTACATGAGAGTCCCTCAAGAAAACCATTCATAACGCTAATTAAATAGAAGTTTGTTTCATTTCTTGGCAAGAATAAAAACCCCATCTCCATGATATGTTCTGTTTTTCCGACTACTAGCGATTACCTGAGAAGATTGAATTTGAAAAATCGACTCCCTCATTGGGTCGCTTTTGGCAACACTGTGTACCCAAAAACCAATACAACTCCCAAAGAGATTGTCATGGGAAGGAAAAAAGAGCCAACCAGTCAGTCAGATGTAAGGGCCCTCCCTCTTCCAAGCGATATGACGTAATAATCGGCTAAAGGATCCTAACTTGAGGCTTGAAGGGCCAGACTTGGCTGTACTAGCCGATCTTTCCACAACAAGACTTGCCGGTCCGAGAATGTCATGAGAAATTTAGACTTTTAAAATCTTTAGTTTGGGGAATGATCTTTCTCATTTTTTGAACAATGTTTATGAACCTCAAGCCACTTATGCATTGTGAGTATCACATAATAGTGGCATACGACTCCTACTAGCTTGCGCGACTTTCTCATGGTTTTCCTGGAAGATCGTACTCACTTGCTTGGGGGCGCTCGTCTTCATTTTTTAGTTGTTTTAAGAAGTCGACGACTCCTAGCCACAGATCCTAGCCCCTCCTTGGCGTGGCCGTTCCCGTCTCTTCGTTTACAACTTGTCACCATTAAGCCCTGGGATCTAAGAAACTTAGGTGTTTGCCCATGAAAGGCTGGAATCTAGGTAATCATTGATGTGATGTACTTTATTTTTCATGTTCAAAATCAATCAATTGTAGTTTTTATTTACGATTGAAGCAACTGTCAACACTTTCAAACTGACTTGAAGAATGAAAGTGATTAAAAACCAATTGGCAAGAGGAACAGTGAGGTTAATTTTGAGTGTCCTCAAAATCTTCCTTGGATAGATTATGGGAGTGATTACCGTTTCATTTTACGGACCTGCTGCCGTCTCTAACTGCTGTTAGCAGTGTAGGCTTGCCAAAAAAATCTCAGTTTTCAAGGGTCAGATTTTCGAAAAATGTTGCATAAAGGGCAATGGTATGGTTAATGTGTGTTGAGAAGTACTGCAAAGTAATTTGAAAACAAATGGAGAAATTGGAAGCCTTCAATTAAACAAATTATTTGTCTTTAGGTTTAGTTGCCCCAGGAACCGATCTCCTCTGGCCATCTTGTTATTCAAAGTCGGGCATTCCTAATTTCAAAGTTCGGAAGAACCCTCTCAACTTATGTAGCGAAATTTTAGATAAAAAGCAACAGAACATACTTTTTTGCAAATACAATGTCAAGAATTGCTATTTCAACTTCAATTTGTGCAGATGAGAAAGGCATTGTTGCAATCACGAGGCCTAAACCTTCGTTTTAGTCACCTCGCATGCTCTTCAGAAACACAGGTCTTCCGAACTTTTTTTCCCGCCAAAAATGATGACGTCACTAGTAATAGCTGGAATTGGTTGAGCATACAAAAGTATTCAAAAGTGGGTCAAATATTTGAAAGGAGGAAACTTTAAAAAGTTTCCTAGAAGTATAAGGATTAAGTCCATTGAAACAACCTTGAATGAGGCAGCATAAGCAGGACTCATCCAATTGAGTAAAAAGGGGGTAAATCTCCAGGTGCTGGAAGAGGGTCAAAAGTACCTTCAGGTCATTGAAAACTTTCTTAGGGTCAAAAAAAATACTGCAGATGTATGCAATATGTCCTTTTCCCCAATAAACCTTTCCAAGAGCATGAATTGCCACCAATAACTTTCCAACAACACTTATTGTTGGGAAAATTACCACTGAATACTCACTGTCACAAATTATGACACTTTAATGACAATGAAAATGAAAACTTCTGTTTTCATTTGGAAATACAGTCAAATCTCGATATAAGAAATATCAGTTTAAGAAATTTTCGTGATATAAGAAACTTTTCCGTGCTGACCAAAATTTTACTACATAAGAATTCTCAATATAAGAAGTTTTCCATTTTTCCTCAATCTTGATATAAGAAACATTCTTAAAGTTTTGGCCTATTCCTCTTGCTTAAATTGGTCACAGCACAAAACAAAACAAAATGAAGCATTTCCAAAAGGATCAATGCAGTGCTTCCATATTTTGCGCTTTTTAGGGTGCCTTTTGCGCACTTTTGGTGCTCTCATGCCTTGTGACTCTTTTGAAAAAAACAACTTGCCCTTTTAAAGTTTCAGTCAAAAGAACAAAAAATTGCATTTTGAACCCTAGAATCACTAAAAGTTGTCCAACATGCCACTCAACAAAAAGTATTTTAATGACATGAAGTTTAAAAAAATAATTTGTCGACAATTTCAAAAAATAATATATGCTCATTTTGCCAACAAATTTGCTATGCTTGAGAATGAAAAAAAAATGTGTGTCTGCCAAAGCAAAACCTAGTGGAAAATAAGCAATCCAAGGAAGTGTCATGTGAACCCAAGAAAATCTCCCAAATTTGAAGTAATTTAAGGTCAAACTGAGAATAGATATATATGAGTTGAGATATTCCAAAAAAATAGCAAAAAAAACTTCGTCAGTATGACAGCGTGGAAGGCTCAATTTTTTAAAAACAATTCCTTGTCCTGGTATAAGTTAGATAATTTACCAATCATGATGACAAAATTGTACTTTCTTCTTTCATTTTTTCTGTCAAATTGAGATTGAAACAAGTTCTTAAGGGTTGTAATAAAGATATAAATGCATGCACTTGTAATGTAAATTTGTGTGTTTTAATAACTATTATCAAAAGCTAATTTTTTGAGTCATTGTCGGACTTTGTTGTAATAAAAGTAAGCTTATAAGGTTATATAAACATGAGGTAAACTCCTCTGGTAGTTTTCATGTATTTTTTATCGTTTCTTGAGTCAATTTCCTTGACTCTTGATATAAGAAAAATCTCGATATAAGAAACATTTTGCTGCTGACTGAAAAGTTTCTTAAAATGAGATTTGACTGTAATACAAACTTACATCAAACAAACAAACAAACAAACACATGTTTTGAAATCCCAAAGAAATTAAAAACCAACAAAGAAATAGCACTTCTGGTTGCGTCAGTGCTCAGGTGTGTATAGATGCAGGTTAGGTCTGCCTTGAGGCTGGTCTTTTTTTGCAAGGCCTGTGCTTCCTCAATGGCTTTATTAATCACACATTCAAATAGAACAACAATGATGTTTATCTAGTCAAGATGTTGGGTATGGAATGAGTTAGTGCCATTTTATATTTCCAAATGAGTCAAAAGTGGCTCTGGGAAAACCACAGATAGATGCAGCCTTCTCCTTAGAGAGTGCAGTGGCAAAAAGACTCTCAGAAAACTATTTTAATGTATGCATGGGTCAGAACCCGCTTTTGGGTCAAGGCACCACCAGGTTGATTTCATGATGTCAGGGGCCCACCCAACAGATATTGGTAAGTTTGTGAACATCATAATTATCAATTAATGAGCTTTGGGCCCACAAGAATTCGGTTGGCTTGTGGGTCAACTATTTTGGACTTTCCTTATATCTCCTGAGTCCATCAATGGCCACCCTTGGGCCCTTCTATATCAAATATAGGATCCAATTCATATTTTCAATTTTTAGCAGGCATTATAAATGAAACACCTAGTCCAGTTTGTGCTGGCAGTCATAAAAGCATGACTCAAAATCCCCGGTTAATGTTTCAGTGACAGTCCTTTCGACCACGGCCACATTGATAAGGTCTTTCTTAACTCACAACAATCCATTGTACCCAAGAGTCCATTGGCCACCTCTTGGCCTCGGACATCCTTGCCGCAGTCTTTAGTAATCCAAAGGAACCCTTTTCATTGATCTGTTGTAATGTTTTTGCATAACATTCAAAGAAACAAATATTTGGCTTATAACATGGTTTACTAGGGTAGAGGAATGATGCTACAGGGAGTCCATGTCTTTTGCTGCCAACCGCTCTTGGCATATTAGTGGAAAAGCTCTCGCCCACTTCGTCTTTCATCCACGCACCCTCTTAAATCCGAATCTTTTGTGCCGAAATCGGCTCAATCTATGGGTAACAGACTGTATGTCTAATGTAACCGCCATCCCTCCTCCCTGATCCATGCACTCGGACGTTCTCTCCGGATTTGGGCAGCTGCTCCTCGCCCTCGCCTTTTCACATCTTGAATCAGGAGCGCGAGACTGGAAATTCAGATAAACACGATGAGCGGCTAACCCACCGACACACAGACTGACTGACTGACTGACTGACTGACCGGGCCGCCTATTATTCTCTTCTCATTGGCCTCGCTTTAGTTCATCATCAACATTCTCACCCTAGCCTGGAACCCGCCACCGAAGCCGTGGTCCCCGGTGAGCTCATCCGCACCTTCATCTCATACCCGACCACGCCCAATCCTCGCCGTCGCCGTGGTCGTCGTTCCGATCCACCCACCGAGTTATGGTGAGACAGACCCCTTGAATTTCCCCGCTAGCGAAACTTGATCCCATTTCCTCCCTTCCAACCTTTTTTTGCTCGTATATACTCAATAAGGGATGGCTCCCTCTGAATGAAAATAGGCTAATCTAAACAATCCACGTCATTTGTGTACATGTCCTCTTCATGTTTGTCCGTGTGCCTGACTCGCTTTTCAGCCTCCGGACAGTATGACTGCCAACGGCCTTAACGGTGGGACTTCGACGGCCCATAAAAGCGGAATGAGTCCGGCCTTGCGGTCTTTGAATTTGGGTGGCCATGTGGGCTTCGATTCGTTGCCGGACCAATTGGTGAATAAGGCCGTGCACAGCGGGTTCACCTTTAATATCCTGAGTATCGGAGAGACGGGTTTGGGCAAGTCCACGTTGATGGATTCGCTTTTTAATACGTCCTTTGAGGCCGGACCTTCCACGCATCAAGAGCCTTGGGTCAAACTCAAGGCTCATACTTATGAGCTCGAAGAGAGTAACGTCAAACTCAAGGTGAGTTTCTTCGGATCAATTAGTCCATGTAGGGAAATGCAGAAACAAAAAGATCCTCGTCAAGTTTTCCAAATTTGAAGTGTACAAGCAATTTAAAAATGGAGATGGAACGAGAGCGGTTTTCTGTGTCACGAGCAACTCTACGATTGATCCATTTTAACGTCTTTTTACATATTTACATACCTGAAACAAGAAACAGTGAAAAAAATTGTAATAAGTTATTTTTCACAAGAGCTGGCGGCTTCTGTTCAACCTTTCAAGGCCGAAAGTGTCGGTTTCTTCATGAGCTCATTTTCTTTTGCTTGAAATGGGTTTAATCGTTCCTAAAACTGTTTCTGTCCCTCACATTACTAAATTTTAAGTGGTTTTTCTTCACTTTTAAGTCTTAATGCATCTTATTGAAGCTCGTCACAAAATAGCCCATGTGTTCTGACTTTCTTTTTGAAACCTGTAGATTGAAGTTGAGGTTATCAACCCCGATCTGAATAGTTACCGCTATGGTTTGTGGTCATTTTTAGTGGAATCACGACTAATTTGGCCCGTCGTCGCCTGGAGCTTTTCTAGAAAAAACTCACACCTCTCATTGTATGAGCCATAAATGTTTTTGTTGTTGTTTTTGTAGCTCACTTTGTGCGACACGGTGGGTTATGGTGACCAAGTGAATAAAGAAGACAGTTTCAAGTCCATCGTCAATTACATCGACGCCCAATTCGAGAACTACCTGCAAGAAGAGCTGAAGATCAAGCGGAATCTCAACACGTTTCACGATAGTCGCATCCACGTGTGTCTTTACTTCATCACACCCAATGGACATGGACTCAAGTCCATCGACTTGGTGTGCATGAAGAAGCTCGACAGCAAGGTCAACATCATCCCCATCATTGCCAAGGCCGATACCGTCAACAAACAGGAGCTCTCGAAATTCAAGGTAAGCTTTGTATAAGTATGAGAATCATAAAAATTTATCTGAGTGTACAACTTAACTAAATATAGAGCGAAATCAGATTTTAAAGTGTAGTTTGCTTTGATTTCGCTTGTGAAACAATACAGTCAAGCCATGAGAACTGAAAGATGTCCCCCAACCAAAATTATTCCTTTTCGAACATTCTCAAATTCAGCAATGATTGTGTTATGCGTGAATCGCAGAATCCCCTGCTTGGGTTCAAATTTTTGAAGATGGTCATACTCTTCCATGAGCCTGCTAAAGCAAAAATGCATTTGTATCAACTCGCTACAAGAAATGCATATTGGTTTACTTGAGGCTTCAATTTCTAGGTCCAGAAATTTCTGAGAAATAAACTTGCCCGTGGGCAAAAAGAAGAAAAACACATTCGCCACCCATGTACCACGTTTCTTTCATGCAAATATCCATTGCGGTTTCAGAAATCTTGAGATTGCCCTCGAGTTCTCATTGAATTGCCCAAGAAATGAATAGTAATGTCGTGTTTGTCTACGTTTTTATCTTGGTAGAGCGCCTGCCTGATCATATCTAGGCAAAGAAAATGCAAAAATACAAATAGACTTTGCCAAAGAAGCAAAAAAAAATTAAACTTATTAGATAACAGAGTTTGCTTCCATCCAGGCTTGTGATCGAATATCCAAAGATATATGAAATTAGTTATTTGGGGGACAGGCATTACCGCTTATAAATACATACCGGTATATTTGATTTTGGCTATCCGTTCACGTACAAAAAATCAGAGTTCGTCGGAGGACATTTAGGGCTTAAAAGATTTTATGAAAATATTATATAAACGCCACTGAAAGGCTACCCAAAAGTTGACGGAACGAAAACGGTCCATTATGTTTTAATGCATATCTTCATGTTTATCACCATGCAGAAAATGTATCTATTAAGCGCTTTTTCTGAGCCCTAGATACATGAGATTAATGTGACTATTGATTTCAGGCCAAGATCATGTCCGAGCTCTTAAATAATGGTGTTCAAATCTATCAATTCCCCGAAAATGATGACACCATCGCAAGCACCAATAAAACCATGAACTCGCAGTTGCCATTCGCTGTGGTTGGATCCACAGAGTTCGTGAAAGTGGGCCAGAAAACCATGAGAGCGCGACAATATCCATGGGGCGTGGTTCAAGGTAATCCCACCCTTCAGATCTGACCCGTTCAAGAAGTTAACTTGTATTTCGTCTTTCCAGTTGAAAACGAGAACCATTGCGACTTTACCAAACTCCGTGAGATGCTGATCCGAACCAATATGGAGGATCTAAGGGATACCACTCATGGAAAGCATTACGAAGTATATCGAAAACTCCGTCTTCAAGAGGTGCGTGTTTTTATTAATGAGAATTGATGGAATGATTAACGTAAATTTATGTTATGTAGATGGGATTCACTGACAGTGAGAAACCGAGCAGCTTCGCTGAGCAGTACACGCTTCGACGGGAAAACCATCTGACCTCTTTACAAGCCAAAGAGGACGAGATGAGGCAGAAGTTCGTCATGAGGGTCAAAGAGAAGGAAAGCGAGCTTAAAGAGGCCGAAAGAGAGGTGAGAATGTTTCAAATGCACAATTACCTCGTTAACTTTAGCGAGTTTGTTAAGAGCATTGTTTGATATCATTCTAAGATTGATATTGAGATATTAGTTGAAGTTGCTAAAGAGAGGTTTAGGCTCTGGTCTGTTTGGTAAAATTTGTCAAATCGTAGTTTTTTCGGATGTAAAATGTTGATCTTTCCACAAAAAAAAACAACTTTTTGGAAATGAAGATTATGTATCCTGAGGACTAGCGAATGGAGAAATATTTTTTTTTGGTGACTAATGTTGTTTTGTACCATATTTATGCTAACAAAATGAATCCGTTTTTGACCAACTTGATACCAAAGTATTCAAACCTGAAAGATAGCTTTTGTGAAGCCCTTGAATGAACTTTCAAATAGGAATAGCCTTGAACTTTTCAAGCTGTACGAAGTGGCCAGTCCCAACTATAGTTGTATCTAGAGCGCTATAATAAATTATAGCGCTCTAGTTCTATCTATAGAAATGTCTCTCCAAAATTGTTCGTGATCCAAGGAAGCCAGAGAGGCCGCGCGTACTAATGCGTTTTTATAAGAGCCGAGTGTAAGTGCTTCCCCAGACGGCGTAGGTTCGAATCCTGTTGGGGATCGTATTGAAGCTGTCGGGAGAAATCCTTGTTTACAGGGAATCGCAGTCCTTGTAGCGGTAGTAGAAAATCCGAAAAAAAAGATCCAACAAGCTTGCACTATGTGATAGGATTCGAAGTTGAGCACATTTTTTTTGCGTTATTCAAAACCAGAATTAGCGATTGCAGGAAGTCATAGGTAACATTGCTCATTCAACTTTTTTACTGGGAATCCCATTCCTTGTAGTGGCAATAAAAAATCCGCAACCCACCAAAAAATAAATGCGTGATGGATCAAAGCAAAGTCACTTAGCACCCTTGCTGCCAAATTGATGAAATGAGCTCAAAACAAATCTTCACTGACCTAACCAGGGACATTTCTTTCTCTATTGAACAGTCCCAAGATGATGGCCATGTTAGTTGCGGAAATATTTTAATCACTCACGCAAGCAACCTCAAACCATTTTCCATTAGACTAGAACCGAGGAATCTTCAGTGAAAAACTAATATTGTAGGAAAGGACCACTTGGTGATATTTCTCTACAACTAGTGATGGACCGAAAGCAGATATGCACAATAAAGGATGGAGTTTGGCAATAAAATCGAAGATCCTTTGGTCCAAAAACCTCTGAAACCTAAGTTCTTATTATTTTTTAAATTTGCGATTACCTAACACCGAAGACATAAGTAATTTAATTTTTTAAGTGAATTTTGCGCACATGTAATCTTGTAGTCAGCTGATTTCAGTTTCGGTCAAACCCGCTTTCAACCGAAACTTTCGGTTTCGTTTATGAGCCCTATCTACAACGCAAGTTTGTTCAACCTTCAGCTAAATTTAAGAATGACCTGAATCCGGAATTACCTCCTTAATGGGAGTGATTACCGTATCATTTTACGGACCTGCTGCCGTCTCTAACTGCCGTTAGCAGCGTAGGCTTGCCAAAAAAATCTCAGTTTTCAAGGGTCAGATTTTCGAAAAATGCTGCATTTATGGGCAATGGCATGGTTAATGTATGTTGAGAAGTATTGCAAAGTAATTTGAAAACTAATGGAGAAATTGGAAGCCTTCAATTAAACAAATTATTTGTTTTTTAAGTTTAGTTGCCCCAGGAGCCGATCTCCTCTGGCCATCTTGTTATTCAAAGTCAAAGTTTCAAAGTTCGGAAGAACCCTCTCAACTTATGTAGCGAAATTTCAGATAAAGGCAACAAAACATACTTTTTTGCAAATACAATGTCAAGAATTGCTATTTCAACTTCAATTTGTGCAGATAAGAAAGGCATGTTGCAATCACCAGGCTCATAAACCTTCGTTTTAGTTACCTTGCACGCTCATCAGAAACACAGGTCTTCCGAACTTTTTTTCCCGCCAAAAATGATGATGTCACCAGTAATTGCTGTAATTGGAAAATATCAATGTAGGAGCAAAGTCGTTCTACGATTTTTTTTTTCGCGAGGTCAAGAAGAGAAATTTCTTATATTCAATGTTTCAATGTTTTTCCTGTTTCTTTTTGTAGCTTCACTCCAAGTTTGACGACATGAAGATCAACGTCTCGGAGGAGAAAAAACGCGTCGAGGAGCAACGCCGAATCCTCGAGGACAACATCGCGGACTTTCACCGCCGAAAGGCACAATATGAGGCCGAAAAGGCCAACTCTGGTCATCATACCCTCACCTTAGGGAAGCTCGGCAAGAAGAAGTGACGTTTGCCCTCTGGAATCTGATCACGGGTCGAGACTCCATTACGCAGGGCAGCCCCATCCTCTCCCGACATCCTTAATTCAACTTGACTTTAAGCCACAACAAAAGAAACACCACCTCGATCTTTGCCAAAATGCACCCCAAACTAAACTAACTAGTCTCCGGTGCCAATCAATTATTACAACTATGCTGCTGCTACTACTACTACTATGTCGACATTACTTATTTCTATGATCCTTCTCCTTCTATAAACTAGTTGTCTCTTCCAAGAACCCCGAATGCTCGTTTGCTTCCCAGGATATTTTTATATGCATTATAAACGCACTTCGGTTCATTCAAATTGAAATCTCAGAACTTGGTTCTGCATCAGTATTTTTTGCCTTACTTCTACCAGAACACCATTTAAACAATCCCTCAATTTCCCATAACTCAAAGATGACAGTTGAAAAATAAACGATGCCATACATTATGAACTGCAATAAAGAAAGGAGACCAAGACATCCCAGGGATAAACAAAGTCCAGCTTTCATTTCTACCTTGAGTGCCAACCGATAAGTACTAGATCAATAGATTGTTCCTATTCTAAATGAACTGAATCATGTCTGAGGAAAAAAGTGCCATTTCAACCCAAGATACGGACGCTCAAGGAGAAAAAGTTGAGCTTGACTATGATAAGAAAACTGCCCAAGGAGAAATTTGTGTCAAAGTCATTTGTTTGGGGGACAGTGCTGTGGGTAAATCCAAGTAAGATCTAAGAGGGAGTTCTTTTCCAATTCTTCGAATTTACGTAATCCTTTGGTGTCTTAAATAGATTAGTGGATCGATATCTGATTGATGGCTACAAACCCCAGCAACTCTCCACGTATGCCTTGTCGCTCTTCCGACACAGAACCACAATCAACGATGAGAAGATCCTCATTGGTGGGTGAAATGATATCTACTTATCTAAATACACATGTACATCCATTCATCCATCCATCAATACGTTTATCTTTCCGGGAATACTTAGATTCAATAATTTCACGACTAGTAATGAAACATGGATGGTATGACAATTTTGGTGGGATGCAACCAAAAGGGAGATTTTGAGGGATCATTTTTGAGAGTCATCCAAAGCTGAGAATCAAGATTTAAAAAAATGGACATAAAGGATTTAAAGCTGAAATGTCATAACTGGGAATAAGACTGACAACAAATTGTTTATATGTAAAAGTAAAAACTATTTGAAACCCATGATTAATGATTCTGTGAATCTAAAACCAAATTCAATAAGTTGGTGCATTTTTAGGTTAGTAAAAACTTTACAGAGCTCAATTTTCTATGAGCTTCCTTCGCCATGCCTGTTCCAAAAACTGCAAAACATATGTAACAATTTGGGCAAGAAGTTAAATGGATCAAGAATAAAGCAAGTCTGAATTTGTTTACAACGTATTTTGCAAATATGGGTATCGTTCTTGATAACCAGACAATTTAGTAAATGCTTGCATTTCCATTTTCTGACGTCGATTGTGCACGGTGTTCCGAATGGCGTTTTAGGTTTGAATCAAAATACCCAAAAACACCATGACACTTTTTGGACCCACAATTCAATGAGGAACAACTTTACTTTTATTGTATTATACAAGATTAGGTCCAGGGAAAAAGTTATATACCTAAAAACCTATTAAATATAACATTTTTAACAAACTATTTAATCCATATTTAGAAACCATTTAGTTACCTGATGAATTCAAATTGAATAAAAATTCATTCAGCAACAGCTGAGTTATTTGACTTTGAATGGTCCATTTTTGACCCCAAAAAGCCGAAAAACGCTACAGTTATATGAAAAAACAAATTCCCAAAGATTTTACATAGCTTTTCAATATTGCAAAAATAAATGTTTTTTTTGACTTTTGGAACTTATGTCAAAATAGCTCAAAATAAGAAAAAATATCACTTAAAAGGTATTTAAAAAACATTTTCCAATAAAAAACTTTTGCAGTATCAAAGACACTCAAAGTTGGGTAGTAATTTAAAGTTTTGAAGAAATCGGTTAATGTTTCAAGTTTCGATTTTAGTCCATTTTGAACATGGTCCTTCTAGAAATTGTAATTTTGGATATGACTCTGTTAGATATTTTTATTTGTAATTTTGGCACAACACACATCATAGCGTACCCTAAATTGTTATGAAAATAACTTTCCAAAAATCTTATTTAAGTGCATTTTAAGTGATATTTTTTCATATTTTGAGCTATTTTGACAAAAGTTCCAAAACTGAAAAAAATCATTTATTTTTGCAATATTGAAAAACTGTGTGAAATCTTTGGGAATTTGTTTTTTCATATAACTGCAGCGTTTTTCGGCTTTTTGGGGTCAAAAATGGACCATTCAAAGTCAAATAACTCAGCTGTTGCTGAATGAATTTTTATTCAATTTGAATTCATCAGGTAACTAAATGGTCTCTAAATATGGATTAAATAGTTTGTTAAAAAATGTTATATTTCATAGGTTTTTAGGTATATAACTTTTTCCCTGGACCTAATCTTATACAATACAATAAAAGTAAAGCTGTTCCCCATTGAATTTTGGGTCCAAAAAGTGCCATGGTGTTTTTGGGTATTTTGATTCAAACCTAAAAAGCCATTCGGAACACCGTGTGTGAATATTTGATCTTTTGACAAAAAAGTTGGCCCCAGTTTAAAAATTCTTGAGTTCAGCCTAAAATTAAACCTTTCATTAATGGGGTCATGTCATAAAAGAAGTTCCTAAAAGAAAAACTCCCTTTCCAATTCATGTGCTTTTCAGGACATTT
>JAAGOF010000185.1:201773-224273 GCA_010645155.1 Tigriopus japonicus | reverse complement strand
AAAAAGACAAAATGACCAAAAACCAGCTGAAAACAGAGGCTTTGCAAAATGGCAAATTGCAACTGCCATCAAATGACAGCCTATCCCTTAGCAGAGCGTAGTTTCGATCTACAGGCCGTTCCATCGATGTGATTTTGAAAGAGATTTGCTGGATCACGTTGCATCTTTTTTTTTGTTTTTTTTGTTATTCATCACATGAACTATTTTCTATTGACAAGTTATTTGCCTCGTGTTGAAGAGCAAAGGTTCTCTTATTTATAAAGATTTTAAGACTTAGATATGCCCATGATCTTAAAAAAAAACACGTTTCGAAATGTGTAGAAAAATTTCGGAAGGTTTGTGTTTCTTATTGACGCTTGTTTCGTGTTTAGCGTCGTTGGCAAATAGAATTCTCATGAGACATGACTTTTTTGGTTTCATTTACAGTTATTCACAGATGCCGTGGAGAAAGCAGTCGCCTATAAAAAAGACCCAGTGGACATCGAGGATCAAATTATGGAAGAGCTCGAAAACATGTAAATCTTGTGATCACTCAGAAAGGCCAAAATTCACATCAACTCTCGACATTGCTCGTAATTTTTGGAACCAATGTGAACTCCCTCATATTAAAACTTGTTGACGCACCCTGCGCTCCATCTCATTAAGTAGTGTTCATCTGCCGTGCTCTTGTGTCCCCTTTTCCTTTTTCCCTTGTCAAGGGTGAACTGCTTGGAACAAGACGCGGCTTTTTTGGGCATTCATATTCCTCATCTTCATCTGATGTTGGTTGCCACCTGTTCTTTTTTTACACCTTGTACAGTGAGTCTATCCTAGAGAGTCGTCAATGGAATGCCACCGCTCAATTCCCAGGCTCATAAGTATTCGGAACTTGTACCCTAAATAATCTCCCTTAATCTTAATGGCAATACTTTGCCACAGGGTCAATATTCGCATCACGTTTCATGATTGCTTCCCAAATTGAAAGCCCTTATGGGCTTTGATATCAGATGGGCCATAGACATTAATTAGACGGCAAATCAAGGGACGAAAATAGCCGAATGTCGAAGGAGGATATCTGTGAACCAAAGCAAAACTGTTGCTGAAAATTGGTAATAAATTTGGGCTGTATAAAGGGTAACCCGTTGAAAGCCTTAAAGCAACAGATGGTCCATCATTATCTCTTCATCAAAGTAGACGATCGTGATGCAAAATGCAAAACCTTGTCAGAAGCGTTTTTGACGCTAAAAGTGTAATTTGACCTCAGTTGAGTGCATGCTTTTAATTATATCTTCTTGAGAGCTGAACCTTTTTGAGATCACTTTGGGCATGAATAAAGCAGATGCATCCAAATTTGTTTTTCTTATTCTGGGCCAAGTTTGTTTCTGGCAGATGATGACCAACACCCATTGACTCAGCTTTGATGTCAGTATTTCCACAAGAAGCCATGTCTGGACAATTATTCCGCATGACTGACACTTAAGCAAGAATAATTATCATTGGTTTTCAATCGTTTTTGTCAATTTGGCAAACGGTTTCGTTCAGCCTAAACCAAAGAAGGGTTTTAGAACTGTCGGCTGTTGGCACTAGAGAAAATGGATTAACTATGACTAATTCCAAACCATACGACATGAATGCAAACAACATTTTCACAAACAGGCAAAAAAACATGGCGAAGGGCAGGGACAAAAATCAGGGTAGCCAAATATGCAAGTATCATCAATCTTCAAGATTTGCAAAAAAGAACCTAAGTGACCTTCTTCAATTCTTTGAATGTTTTGCATTTAATTATACCTGGTTTGAAAAGCAACACAGTGATTATGGGTCTGAGTTCTGTAATTTTTGGCAAATGGCAAAGCCTGGTTCTATCAAATGTCAAAGGAGAAGGTCACCCTAATATATCAACCGCTTCAGACTTTTGTTTCGAGTTTGAACACCCACAATCATGGCAAAATCCGTGAATGATGAGTTAATGCACAAATGTAATCGCATCCAGTCACTTCTCTAGATCTTGAATGAAGTTGTCGAGGAATTTTGCCGACGGATTGAGAGTTGAGGACATTCCAAACTTGGTGGCGGGTTCACAATCAGCAAAAAATCATGTACGTTATGACACGTTTAACGCGAGACGAATCATCCTGTGGAGTTTTTGCTCGACTCAAACTTGGGGATTAAGTCAATGATTTGCATGAGGGGATAATTCCATCCCGGGAAGCTTTCTCCCAAGTTCCGTTGCTTTCCATGCCTTCAATTTCAAAGGTTCGACATTTGGCATTCTCAGTGACCTCAAATTCGTTAGGAATAACTAACCATTTTGCGATAGCCATCTTGTTCACATATAAATCACCGCAACGGCATCTCTCGACCACTCTCATCATTACACTACTTGTTCCCAGGATGAGTGTCCGTTTCCTATTTGTTTGCTTTCCTCTGAATGTGGTTTGAGAGATCGGTCATGGGAAAACTCAAGTTTAGTTGACCATTGGGATCAATTTGATAACAGTTGGATCTGTTGCATCTGTTCCAAAACACGCCCACCAGACCAAATAACTACCCTTGAGACGATGAGGGTATCATGGCTTCTTTCGTTCAATGGCGGCTTTTCACAAAGCAAACAAACATTGGAGCCCGCAATTGACAATGCATGGTCACGTATCGGCATTATTTCAAATTAAAAGCCCTCCTCAGTCTTCTGTAGGTCCCGTTGCGATCATGACGAGAGGAGCTTTTGATTCCTTTCAAGGCGATTCTATTTAGACTTTCTATTATGTTTGTCCAGACAGGGTGGGATTCAATGGCTGGTGAAGCCATAATAACAAACGATTGCGAGATTTAACGAGACCACACATGACATGGTTGTGTTTTAGGATATTGTAGTTATAATTTATGAAGGCATGTTATAACGAGTATGTTCAACAATGGCCAACAAGTGAGGGAGAACACCAAATTGTTTGCCTTGGGTGCTAATCTTCATATCTTACCCACTATCAGCATTATCTGGAGTTTCATGCATAAAGGAGCAAGATTTTTGTCAAGCGAGGAAACACAATGGCCATAAACCAATCAGATGAACTTTTAATCCCTCGTCCCCTCGTCTTTCTTCCCCCTGTCCTGTTTTTTTCCTGGTAACGGTCCAGTCTCCTAACCAGTAAACTAGAACAGTGTTGCCATGCTTTGCAGGAGTTTCAACGCAGAAATAGTTGATCTTTGTAAACCCAAGAAGTCTGCACAGACCTTAGATTGATTGCTGCCTCAATCTTATACAAGAATTACATAATGGCTCAACACCTCAAATTTTTAATAATATTTCACGACCGATCTCAGGTCCCGTTCGTTGGAGACATACACCGAATTTTTGACAATGGGATTTGGTCTATTCCCCTACGCTGTGGATGGTTTGTTAATCAATAGTTTGAAATTTAGACAGGACTCAACAACACTGATAGCAGGATGTTTTGTCCCTTAACAGGCAATCCAATGCAGCAAGCCTGATGTTTCGTTATGATTGAAGTGTCCTTTCATTCTCTAACACTGGATCATCGTCATGTTGATGATGGTGATGATTATAATGCTTAATGCTCTCCAGATTTGTTTGTCCAAGCAAGTAATGGCTCAAATTCAAGTTGCAGCTGTGCTTCCGAAATTTCCCGCTCAATGGGGGAGGACATACGAATGAACACTCGGTCACCAAGTCCTCCTCTCATTTATCCACTCTCTCTTGTGTGTCTGTATGTGAAGCTCTTTTTTCTATCTCGAGAGCCTCTCCAGGCACAAATAAAAAGCCTCTTTTCCGAACATTTTGATGAGATTTTGTCCCAAAAAGATCTGACAGTTAACGCTTGTCCAAAAAAACTGGTCCTTTTGAAGAGCTTCTCTGGCTTAAAGTGACGAATAAGACTCGTTTGGATTAATTCTGTCTCACCATAAAGGCCCTTGGGCCAAAACCGAGAAACACATGAGTTATGAATGCAAATGAACCCCAAACTGTAAGGATGTGGTATCAAAATTTGTTCAGAAAACGCCCTTTCAGTGAGTCTCACAGATCTAGAACCACGTCAGCATCTGTCTTTGGAAACGGAAATGTGTGAAGAGTGCTTTTACGACTCCATAAAAATATTTTTCAATTCAAACCATTACAAAGAATAAGTTCTGTCTCCAGCCTCGGTCCACTAACACCGCACATGGCTAGGGAAGGGGCTTAAAAATCTCTGAAGTGATAAAAGTTGATTTGATGAATAGGATTGAAAATTAGTCGACAAGCAACTGTTGATATGTGTCATTGACATATCCATTCAGGGTTGCCATACATATCTTTCTTTTCTAGCCAAAAGGGAGGAAGTAGTGCAGAGCATCCCTGATTGTTAAAGTTCAAGTTTGTCTGAATCGTAAAGCCATCATTTGCATGTCAAAACCTGAGCATATGCGATTTGATACGAAACGACCCCCTTCCAATCAACATGCATCCATTTCATTCAGATCCTCTCAGAGGTGACATCGAACCAGCCTGAACTCGGTGTTAAAGAGGTGGAAAATTGTCCAACCCTTATGCATGGGTTGAGATGCAAATTAGTGGTTATTGGATTATAAAACTTCAATGAACGTGGCAGGCATCAAGTCTGATTTTAAAGAGAGGAAGCTTGCGATCATTCAGTACAGTACAACGTACTTGCTTATCCATGTGTTTGTAAAAGTAAAATATTGTAAATAGGCATCATTGAGGAGGGGGGGGGTGTTGTTGGTTTTTGTTACCGACTTTTTGGGAACGATTATGGCTGGCTTGGGCATTTACAACTCAATCAAGGCTTTCTCTTTAACGAAAATATTTACCTTTTTTGCTTCTCTCATTCAAATTTGGGAGAGCTCCGATTCAAGTGCCAATCAATCAATCACTTTTTGTACCATATTTATTGTCCCTATGCTATCGTTGTATACACAAAACGGAAAACGGATGCCTCATTTGGTTATAAAAGCAACTTGCACACTCCGACCAAACAATGTTGGAAATTGTTTTCATAACTTTTCTCCATCTTGACAACAAAAAATAGGAATACTCATGGCCAATTTGATAAGAACAGAATGCAGACCAAATGATCCTTTACGAAAGCTTTCGCCATGCCAATTATTGTTTGAATGTTTGGTCGGGTGATTTGTTAGCTCATTGTATCGATTTATTGAGGTGGAAAAAGTGCAACAGTAAAAGGTGCAAAAAATCAGACTCGGACAGCTGAGAGCACATTATAGAAGCATCGACCAATATATTGGCCATGGTTTACTCTTAGGATGAATAAACCCACCGAGGGGTTGGCCAAAGCATGCGAAATTTTCGCACAAGTCATCAATTACAACAAGCAGGGGGTGATCTTTCACACGGAACGCAAAAACCGGGAGGTGTAGCGAAAAACAGATTGCGCCGAAGATTTATGAGCGACACTTTTTGCAAATTCCTTTCCTGCCTTTGCAAATTCATGTGGATGAGAAAATGAATCGTCGTCACCTCAATTCTGGTTTACCCTATGCCCAAAAATGTGCGAAATTCACGCGTCCGTTGAAATCACTACCACCAAAGGACTCATTCACGCTTTGGTGCCAAAACGCCCGTTGCAACGAGTGTGGAATTCGCGAATAAATCCCCAAAGAGAAAGCTTTAACAGCAATTCAATGTGCAAAATTCGTGCTTGAATTAACTCGGATGTCAAACAAGCCATATAATCCTTTGAGTCCTCATTCTCTCCCACTGTGAACTCTCGCTATGAATCACGGGATTATCTGGGGTGTTAAATTTTTGCACTCTGTTAATTTTTTGCAATGGGTTGAATAATCCCTTAACGGGATTGGTTTTGAAGGGAATTTCGAAGGGAGAACCACCCTCCTAACCATTGTCAACATCAATAAGACCACGGCTCTCAGACATCTTTTAGCCCATTCCTAACAACTCCATATCTTTAGTCTGGAACGGTTTTTTAAAGGCAGCCTACTATTTCAGACGATTTTACGGGATGTCGGAAATAGCAACCTCCAAAGTCTTGAAAATCGACCCGCCTGTTCAAATGGGCGGCAAAGGTATCTTGACTTTGAAAGATCTTTATCTGGAGTGGACAAAAACACTTGACCGTCACTGCGAAAAGTCTGACAATTTTCCCATTCAATCTCAAGGAAACTCCCAATTCCAAAAGCTTTTGGTATCGCTACAGTGACTGGTCCTCCAAGTTGCCATTGTGATCTGAGTCGCCCCTTATTTAACATTAGTAGCTGGCAATGACTTTTTGAGCAAAAGTCAACACTGACCGAGAGACATGTCGTTTGGCATTAGTTCTTGAAGTCTTGAATCAAGGCGACCAAGAAAGAAGGCGTTAGTTCGTTGGGTTAGTCGGTCCTCTCTCTGACTTTTGACTTGCAAAATGGTCGTAATTTTCCAATTGCCAAGAAGTGGCAAAGCGACTCTCACACACACAAAGACCAACCAAACGAATGTGGACGACATACTTCTAATGAAAATTGATGAGACCAAAATAGAGCATTTAAATAGGTCTCTCTCTGGCCAACATGATTAGGGTGGTATTCAGGCCATGGACAAGAAGTGAACACCGCCAGCATTTGGACAGTTCATCGTTGAGTAACTCCCATCATTTGGCACTTCTCTCGGATTTCAATCGGATTGAAAGTATTTCTAGGATTTACCAACGACATATCGCTCTGCCGATCTTTTCAATGAATAATTATCTTAGTAGCGCGAAGTGCTCAACAAAGGTCAAAGCAGTCTCTAATCTATTTTACAAGTAAGACATGACAAGAACAACAAAGTGAAAAGCACACGTGATGTGCTTTGCAAAGGCAGCTTTGTTCGAAGAACACAGCTTTATCTAGCCAAAAGCAGCTTATCCACAGAACGAGTCTCATCCAATGATCTGAAAAATGTTAAAATCTAAACGAACCTGGGATACAACGGCGTTTGAAACACATAATATCAATAAAATTGAATGCAGAGTTGAACAATAAGTGTAAAACTCAATCTAATAATTGAGATGGCCTAAATGGAAAAGTTCCGCCAATGACCCCGACGTGATTTGAACACGCAGCCTTCTGATCTGGAGTCAGACGCGCTACCGTTGCGCCACGGAGTCTTTCTTATAATTACACATTTCAAAATATATATTAAATGTTATCACACCAACGGTTCTCTCCAAGTCATGCTTGTGTTTTTGAAGGGTTAAAACTTTTGAAATCCTTTTCGGCATGTGTGAAATCGGTCCAATGTTATGTGCGAACTTCATTAGGTTAAAAATGTTCTTTTCCAGAATTTATCAAGAGTGTCAAATAAAACCATGAGTATTTATTGAAGGGCTCCTCAGACACTTTCACCGATAAAATGATGTATGTTATCTCTTAATTTCACAAGAGAAGCATATTTGCTTTAAAAAGAGGTGATTTGAATTATCTGTTACAAGCCATATTCAACGGCATCTTTTACGTTAACCTCTCAACCCAACAACATCACTGCATCTTCAAAGTGAAGGGTATGTGTGTGTGACCCAGAATTTATGGACTCCTCGTCAGCCTCTTTGCGAGTCTTCTTATCAAAGTCTTGAGGACATAAATTCGTTGATTTTCACGCTTTGCAGATGTTTGTTTTCCGTCTTCGTATTCGAATACGACCAAAGAAGGAATAGAGGATTTGGCACCCAAAAACCTCCACTGAAACGAAAAGTGAGGATCTTGGCCAGAAATCGAGTCTTCATGGAATAGAGAACCAGTTCTATTTTTGTTCAGTGTAGATAAGCTAGGCCAAAAAGCTGTGGAATACTGTTAAGTGGAGCAGTTCTTAGGAGGTGAACACGCTTTGAATAGCCACTCATTGAAGATTGAATGCATGGAGAAGAAAGACGAGAAAGACGAAGCAGGACATTATTTCCCTTGAGTAACTCGAGATTCTGAAGTGCTTGGGAATGAGGTCTTTTGCTGGTCGAGACTTCCACATTCAACTTCCACAAGATGAACGAAGAAGAAGATTGTTCAAGTCAACGTACGTACATAAGGCGAGAAGACGTTAGGAAATGCAAAAAATGACTGGGTGTTAAATGGAACATTTTGAGTTTGATCTTGACTTACGTGAACTCAAGGAGTTTTGGCCGCACAACAGCTGGAGAATGGTTCGAATTTCCACATAGTTGTGGTTTACCTAACTCACATGTTAATTAGTGGTCTCCAAGATGTGTGTTTTCCAATGACAAAGACGCATGCGCCACAATGATTCCCTGAAGAAGAAGAACTTTCAAGAAAGATCCAGGTGCACTTTTCCTATTCTTTTGAATTTAATCACCTTATATGAGTGCACTCGGTCTCGTCCCTGTTGCCTCTAGCCCCAAGGGATCAAGTCGAGAAGCCTGCTGTCGTCCAAGGAACCTCTCAAAAACAAGAGCATAAAGTTTCCATTTTCTCAACAGTTCCCAAGACTTTTTTTCTATGGCCATCTGCCTCCAAGTGTTGCCGTTCCAATAATCACCACACTCTTTGGTCGAGAGATCAAAAACGCTACAGAGACGTCTGGTCTCCCTTATCAGTCAGTCCACTAAATGGAAGGAAAAAGTAGGCTCTAGGAGTTGCATGTGTTGTCTGGCCGTCCTTTTCACCTTGGTTCTTGCACTTAATTCCATCCAGTTGGGCTCCAATGAAAAGCAACATTATGACTACCTCGTCGTTTTACCCGTCTTGGTCGTTCTCAAAGAGGGGATTGGAGAAAGACCGAAAGACCCACCTCTCTCGGAGCTTGATTGTGAGGTGGAGAGTCGTCCAACAATACCGGATTAGTGGGTAATTTCGATCTCCGAACTGATAACACCGGACTCCGTGCTATGACCTCTCTGATCATATCGTTGTTATTCGCTCACCTTGAGATCTTCCAATCCTCTTCTGGATAGTTTTTGTTCCTGGAGAACCCATTCAATGCTTGGCAAACGGATGAGAGCAAGTTTTTAATAGATTTCGGCCGTTCATCGGATGCACGTGGAGTGATGACAACTCAATTAGTTGTGACGAAGGGTGATAAGAGTTGGCTCCTTGTAATTTCTGGACTTCACGTCGCACCTTTATAGTCCACAAGACAGCAAGATTAATTGTCTTATGGCAGAAAAAAGCGGCGGCAAGTCCGCCTTTGATTATTAGAATCTGACCCCTGGATTTTTGGTGAAATCCGCTCGGGCATCTCAATTACTAAAAGAAAACATTTTTTGATTCCACATTCTCACAACAGATGATAACATCTTCTGGAGCATAGTAATCTCCAATTATTTTGTCAACATCGTTCCCATAACAACTTGGTTTTCAGCGCAACAAACGAAGGATTTTCAACGAGTAGGAAGTTTCTCTTTAATGAGATTCCTAGCATGCGTACGTGAAAATGAGCGTAATGGTTCTTCTATTTAGCGAAGCCAAAGCCAGGGCAAAGAACTTGGTAGGGACATAAATTTCTCTGCATGATCTCATTAGAGCGAAATAGAGCGGTTCAAATCCTTTGGAGACGACTCCCAAATGAAGATCTTTGACCCAAGTTTGATCCTAAAGTGAAGACGAAAAAGTTTGCCCAATTTCTCATTAGAAGTGACCTGAAATGAAATGAGAAAGAGCCCCTCGGTCAGAGTTGGCTGCTAATGAATTTCCCTTCCGTCCATGGCTCGTGGGCTTGAAATAACAAGCTATTTTCACCTGATTAGATAACGACCCTTTTCGAGTCCTTCAGTGTTTCTTCCGCCAAAGAGAGGATGACTTTTGAGTAAAGCCAGCTAACCGAAAAAGTAGACTTTTGAGCACTGAAGGAGCGAGCGGGCATCAATGACATGTTTGAGAGTTCTGGAATTTTAGTCAATGGCCCATCCACGGGATTATGTTAATCCTCTTCAAATATTGGAAATTGGGGACTGTTTGATCAAGTCAAGTGAGGTGAAGCTCCTTTATCTCTCTTGTCCAAAGTTTGTACCAAATGGACGACAGAGGGCCAACAAACAAGAGGATCCTCTCTGAGGATTGATTGGCAGGCAAGACGTGATCAAAATGACGAAACAGTTGTCCAAGATTGTTTAGCTCAGATAGGATGTGTAGAACTTCCCAGAAATCAAGGAAAATCTTATTCCTTTGGTTCTCGGACAACAGACTACAAAGATTAACGTGGGCAGGGATGACTTAACAGACTGGAATATGGAGTTTAGCTTAGGCAACCGAAGTTTAATGCTCCTTTTCTTAAAATAGCATGGTTCAGGCCCAAAAACTGTTTCTTGTGGTCAATCAAATGGTATCATGAGATTGACATGACGTAAATTTGGGTTTGAAAGGTGGAGAACTTAGGATTTCATAGCCACTTCACAGACGTTCTTAAATCTGGTCGTTTTAAGAACACTGAAAATTGTGTATTTCTGAAATAATGTGTAAAAGCTAAAGGTATTTTGACCTCACCTTAACATTTGCTTTCCTCTTTAGATTAATCCTGGTTGTTATCGAGTTCGAGTCATCTGACATTTTCTTGTATTATTCCTTATCTTAGTGCTAATTCTTATTGTGCATAAAAAAGCTTTTTTTTGACCCGTTGACCTGGTACAAACTTGAACACATTAGATGTTCATCCTTGTCAGAATGAGGGAAGCCTCCACGTTTCGAGCTCAATGCCATTTTAACAAAGATTCCTCTTTCAAGAAAAATGTTTTTGGTATCTGAGACGTTGGTAAAATGGTTAGCACGTGTTCTATGGACAGGAGGTAGGTGGTTAAAGTATTATCAAGATTCAGTTGAAAGAATTGGGTTAGACAAGGCAACACCTCTTTTCTTCCCTTCGCCTTCAAAGCTAGTAGCAATGTCATTAAAGCGCTTCATATCAGGGCCCTGCCCTCACGTTGCACAGTCACAGGATCTTAAAGGGACTTAAAAAGAGGGGAGAAAGCATGGGAAAGATTAACTCATGAGGAAATGAAACAGAAACAAAAAAGAATCCAGTTATGGTTAACTAATTTGTACTACTTTCGACACCTTTAGCTAATAAGTCTTTTTCCCTTACCTTTAAGAGTACTTGTTTCTCTTGCTCCGGTATAGGTACTATTTGTTGAACTTTTTTGGATATTTGTGACCAAGAGAACCAACTTAACGTACTAATCAATTTTCGTTTTCATTGAGTTTGTTCAGCATAATTATAACTTTATACCGTCATATCTTTCAGTGCTGTAAATCGATACTTTGCTGCCACTATGCGCTCTAAATTTTCGTTCAACTGTACTACTCAATGAAGTTTGGCAGCAGAGCTCTACCATCTTGAGCAGACGCAAAGAAAAAGGGGATTATTGCAGCTATTCAAAGAGGAATTCTGAGCCCCATAACCATGTTTCTCTCCTAGTCTCCCAATATAACACACTTCAATGGCAGTGGGTCATGAAAGGAAGAATTAGCACTCTTATTAAAGACGAAAAAAGTGGGATTAAGCGTTTTCTTTGAATGTCAAAGCGAACCAGTTCCAGGTGAATAAACATGAACATATTCCATGCATTTTTGATGAACTACCCGAAATATATTGGGATCTTTTGGATCTCCGTTCAAAACTACCTCTCTCAAAGTTGGAACAAACAATGGGAGAGGCCATAAAGAATGGTTCACAAAGGATGGACTAAATAGCATGTTATGAGTGTTATTCATTAGACAAGCCAAAACAAAAGAACATCACTTAACCCTTTTGGACTGTTGCTCTCTCTCTGTTTTGAGCGAGAGAGTTGCCCATCTTAATGGGATGTTGTCGTTGTTCAGGCTTCGAAAGAACGAGGTAGTAATCACCGTTTTTACCACCGTTGCTCCCATTCTCCAAGATGTCAGGCGGTCGCGAGTTAAACTGTAAAATAACTTTACAACGAGCACAGATGTCGTCTTGGAATCACGGTCATGATCAGATCTTTGGTTGAGGCTCTCAATGAAAAGACAATCTTTCAAGGAAAGAATGAAGTCCCATTCCGAGGATGACGCTCATTTTTCTTTTAACTTTCGGGGTCCGAGAGATGGTTATCTTATCGGGTTGGATGTTGAATCTGTGGATTTGGCCAGAGCATCATCATGATTATCGTGGTTCATGCCCTGCTCGTCTTGGAATGAACTGATGGCGAGATTGATTGGTTGGAGCCATAAACAACGTTTATAACACCTAAATACAGTTGTTCTTCGGACACGTCTCCACTTGCTTATTATCCAACTTGGACCTTATTCAAATACCAGTGTTTTCCAAAAGCGTTGAAGTCTCCACATTCGACCAAGGCAAACCTGATCGTTATCCCATACTAAATTTCAGCATAAACACAAATTGCCAAACTCAAAGTCAGACTACCCTGATCAATTGTCAAGTTCCTCAGCCTAAAAACGCCAATGATCATCATCGTAGCAGCTGTCAACGGCTTTTAATTCCCCGTGGCTGTGTTTTCTGGTGGGACTGTTGTTATCCAGGATGGTGGTTCAAACGCTAAAAAAGAGAACCATTGCCACCCCTGCTATTAACAGTAGTGGTAAAGGAATGCCTCCAGACTCATTCGAGGACATAGAGAAAGAGAGAGAGAGCTGTTGTTTTAAGGCAAATGAGGCTTAAGAGCTTAGGCAATCAACGGCAAAAAAGTGCGTCGTCGATGACTATGGGAGTACTTTTCAGTCATGGAACAGCCTGACTTTGCCACCGAGGGGGAGGATCTCATTCACAACTCTGGAGATGCTCTGTCACATAAATTTCCTTTTGTCTTAGCTCGACTAGAGCCTCGCCACAGGCTCTTTTCGAATGAGTGCCAACTTTGGTAGAGGATCCAGCCGCCAAATCCAAATTAAAACATCATTGCTGGCTCATCTGCATGTATGGATGGTATTATAAGTGGCAATGCGTTATTAGATGGAGAAACCGACTGAATATGCCCAAACACTTCAATGTCCATTTTCATTATTTATGGGAATAACATCAGAAGGAGGTGGAGCTGGTTAGTACAGGTTTGTATTCAAAATTGCTTATTTTACACCCTTTGTTCTCCTTTTGAACATCTCAATTAAGGGCGAATGAAAAAGTAGCTTTCTCGTGTTACCCGCTAAAAGGAACATATGGACAATGGGATAGCGTAAAACCGGAATATCGGCTTTCAAAAACGTACCTGTCTGACCTTGTGATCATTCGAGTGAGAGACCTTAATCAATCTCAAAGTTTTACGACTATCAATTGTGTACCAAGACGATCATATAATAAAGATTTGGTGCCCGGACGCCCTGAACTAAATATCCCAATCATAAAATTTGACACGGAAAACGGAGAAGCGAGAAAACCAGGTGGTTCAATGGAAGGAGGGGAGTTTCCCTTGACCGAGTAATATCCTGGAACTATTCCCCACAGGGCATTGTGTGACCATAAAACCCCGGTATCTCCTCAAGAGTGAGAACCATTTGCTTGTATGTATGTAGTAGTATATTTCGTGGATTAAGAGTGTACAATGTTGCTTTGGGAATATAATTGCTCCACTTTATGTCCCTTAATTGCATGCCGACAGGGACGAGTGGAGGTCGTTGTTTCTGTTCAATGTGTTCATGTTTTGGCCATTGTTTTCCCAACGTCCACGTTTCCCTCACTCATTTGATTGCGATATAAAAGCGATACCTTCACATTCACCTTTCCAAAGTCAAAATCCTCACGTCCGACCGACTCTTCCACCTGCCTGGGTGGCAGTCGTTAGAAAAACAGACGGAAATAACAGACCCATTCGATAAAATGATTCAATTTATTGAAAATTTCCATGCGGAATTTTCGAGAGACTTCAATGTAGGGCGATTTTAAGTGGTTTTGGATCAGCTTTATTGTCAGACGCCTTGATATGGCTCTAATGTCTGAGTGCTTGGTGTCAAATCTAGCACCTGCTCGCACACGAAAGGATGAGTCTTCATACATAAAAAGCAGGCCATGATTTCCATGATGAGGTCTTTGTCTACTTTGCTACTATCCCATACATGAGGGTACGTTTTTTACCCATTCACTTGTGCTTGCAGAATTTACTGGAACAAGTTAGTGGTTCATGATGAAAGAATGAAGCCATTTTTGTGGAACTAAGTACAGTTTGAAGTATATTTGTAACCCAAGAGGATAGGTTGTAAGGAGTTGTCCAAAAGGTTCCGTAAGAAAGCGGAAACTTTGAAATTACCTATCACGCAACCCATCCCATTTTGGAAATTTGTACTCATGTATGGTACGCTAAAGACTAAAACATAGCTAGCAAGTGAAATTCTGCATGTGTCCTCCTGGACCTATCTGTCTTTTTATCAAATTCCTATACTCCCATTGACACGTAGAAGTAGGGGATGAGACGGAAGGACACATTTGCACTTCGATCACATCTGCTGACAGTGGACAACGATGAGAGCCACTCACTACACTACCACGTATAGAATAAAGTGACTGTCATTGAGGGGGATTCTTCATGATCACACTCCGCGTCAAAGCTCATAAAAGCTTGTTTTTTGGAGAACAAGCCAGCACCACCCGGCAATATCACTATCGATGCATACTTACCGGCTTATCTTTGACATTTGCGTATTTTGACTGAAAGTGTTCATCGCCATAATTAAGGGCGACAGGATTGATATCCATCAGTTCACCGACCCATCCAGGAATTTAGTTCAACGATCTGACAGTTGGATGAGATTGTCAATCGGGGTAGCACGCTGCCAACTAATTTTGAAGTAAAACGAGAGCAGAAGTGTTTGAAAAACTCATTTTATTTAAAGTCAAGCCACACGGGGGTAGAAATAAGTATAGTTTTTAACAAACTATATATAACGGGAATTGAAGGAATTGAAAAATACTTTTGCCCTGAACGTGTATAGGCGACACACAAGTAAACTGGATGCATATCAGCAAAACAGAGCATTAAAAAGTGCTCATTCTATTAATTCATGCACGCAGTGTTACAATTTGAACATCAGATCTTGTAAACCATCAGTTTTGGTTTGGAGTAAAAGTTCAAATCCGGTCAATGGATGGACATTCGTCGATGATTTTGGTGAGATTGCCAACTCTCTTTGTGGATATTCAGACACCAAAACCTAGACATGTCATCGTGGCTTTTGTGCCGATACTTTACAACTCAACATATTGAACACGACCAAGAGGAATCGTCTGTCATTCTCCGAGTTCAAGCCTCTGAGGTTTGGATCGTCAAAACGTGCTCAAGGGACTCTTGATGGTGTTTGGTTATATGGCCAATTCTGTCCGAGGCGTTTTGATGGCTGAAATCTTCAATGGACCGTGTTTTATAGTTCCAGGGGATCTCCCCAAAGGTGACTTAATAACTCTCCGGCATCTTTTGAGTCTAAACACCCCACTGTATGGACAGGAACAAGTTTACTTTTCCGAAAAAGAACTCTCCAATTTCCTCTAAACATGTCCCCGTCATTTTGATCAGTGGCTTTTGGTGGCCATAGATTTTAAAGACTTCGCTTGAGGTCGTAAAAATTTCCCCTCCAATCTATCCACCGACGACCTGAATGGTCTGTCTCTATTTCTGTCTCTCAATTAGCAACTTTGGTTTTTCTCTAATCTGATCATTTCATCGCGGGGACCAGAGAAAAAAACATCCAGCGCATCTCCAGTCTTTTTGTAGCTTTGTAGAAATGTTGTCGTTGGTGGCGTCCAATTGCAAAAATATGGCTTTTGTGTTGCCCTTCCAAATGGTAATGGATAGCTTCGGGGAAACTTGGCAGACCAAAGGTTATCGATGGTTAATGCCCAGTCTGTCTGTCTGTCGTCAGAAAGATCGATAACATCTTGTCGTCAATAACTACCGGTTCACCCACTTCCAAGGTATTTTTTTAAGAAATTTCTACGTCTTGGGAAAACGCCATGCCATATCCAGTTTGGCAAAAAGCACATGCCCTCTCCAATGTCAACTCGTAATCAACATCAGAAATTGAAATGGATCATGGAAAAGTGTTTGAAGACTGTTGTGTACTGTATACATACATAGAAACAAGGAAATGTTCGGACTCTTTTGTGGAACCAATGCATGACAACATGGACACTGTGACAACAAGAGGCAAACTGTCATCATGATGGATCTGATAGCATTTATCTCCGGCCACCCCATTGACTGGCAATCTGGCATTGAAATCCAGACAGAGGAGTTGAAAGAACGAACTGGAGAAAAACACGGAACACAAACAATGCCCTCTCCAAACAAACAGGGATGATGATGATCTCCACCCCTCTTTTAATTAATGGCCAAAACACTTTCAACACAATCATGCTTTGCAGAAAAAACGAGTCCTGTCCCAATTTTTTTCCTGATCTTTAAAGGCAAATCTCGTTTGTGAAATGAAAAGCATTTTTGCGAACTGATGTTCATTGACAAAACCAACCATCTGCCCGCCAAAACCATTTGTTCGGGCTGTTCAACCCTTTTTATCTTGTTCACGGAACTGGATGTGCTCATACAATACTGTAGAATGTCTAAGTTCGTGTGTAAATTCCGCCATGTCCTCCTTTCCCCTTGAAGGTTGGCTTCTATTTTTGCGAAAATGTCATCGAGTCCATCCTCGAACTGATATTTATGGTGCTCTTCAACTGTAGTATTTCAGTCCAACCCCCTTCGTTAAGTGAGCGAATCCGCCTTTCGTCGAACCTGTGGCCTCCACATGCTCTCTAATATTGGAATTACTACTTGGAGGCATCTACCAGGTGGTTTCACATTTCAACCAATCAAGAAGTACAAATAGGAATGAATTGAGGTTTGACATTCGTTTCCATCGATGATCGAGAAACACAGGTTTGTTAGATGTTTGCTATTTTTTATGGGTCTGGCTCGGATGAAGGTTATAGACATTTTTCCCGAAGGTAATCCCCAGTCAATCCCCAGCTTTATGCAATTAACCGCTGCTCACCCTAGAGAAAGCCATTACTCGCCAAGCTCCCCGGGGTAATAATGACCTTATTCATAATCACATAGAACCTAATACCTACAGTCGATACGCCCGTCCAAAACAGTAGAGCACAAGCAGGGACTAAGCCAACCATATGGCAAGTGGATCTCGATGATGATCCGCCAAAGTTACATCCAGAAGGCCATCCCAAACTCAATTATCCTCCTATACAAACAGCCATCCCCATTTCATTCCAATGCCAAAGGGAGGTTAACCCTCACAACTATGGACGTAACCCTCTCCTGGTTCTATGCTTTGAACGCTCTTCTCTACACATGTACACTCACATACTGTGCAGTGTCTTAATGCGAATAATTCTAACTAGGTTGTAAATGTCAGAGCTGAATCAAAGGCATTTTTGCCCCTTCCCCATTCCTGACCATGACAAATCCTTTGATGGCGCCTGAATTGCACAGGATTGGGATTGGCAATGCACGATAACAGGGGTTCAAACTGTGGGTATCAGCTTTTTTCTGGGCTTCTCGTAAAATCGAATGAATATACGCATGATTATCAACTGGGGATTTGAGATGGTAAAGAAGCAAATCCATGGGAAGTTTGCTGGATGTAGGAAGCCTTATGGATTATTTGTAAGTCAGTTTAATTAGGTTGCCACTTTTTTGTCCTGGGGTCGGGATTTCCTGGGTTTGATTTCAGCATCAGGAAAAGGGATTCACGATGAGGAGGGCAAGTGAGTAGGGGAAATCATTTGGTGCAATTATTTCTGAATCGTCCTTCACCTTGAATAGACAGACAGACGAACACATCTCAATCCAAAATGTCGTGCCTAGTATTGGTGTGTCATGGTAGTCAACTTCCTGAAAATCATTGACATTGACTCCCAAATGCTCCCTAGACAAGCAAGCCAACAAATATTTGGGCCAATCGTTAAATCATCATCATTATCAGAGACAGTAGCTCGTGGTTCAACCATTTCGAATATCTTTATTGAGATCATTGACATTGAAACTTCTCCCCCAAAAGCCAAATTCGTCACGGAAGCAGGATCGCATGAAATCTCTCAAGATCATCGTTCAGTGATATCCAGGATAAACACGTTTCTTCCGCTTTCCTTTGAAGGGTACCAGGTCTAATTGGTTTTCATATCTTGCTCCGAAGTAAACCAAGATGGTAATTTTAAAGACGAAGCTTTTTCATTAAGAGCTTCCTGTTATGAAACAACAAAATTGCATCGGGAAAGAGGCCTTATTAATCTATAACAAAAGCCGTGGGAATTCATAAGCAAACACTCTTGAACCTTCCCAAATTAAGAACAAAATTACCCATAAACATTATGAGCATAGTCAATCAAGAGCCCGATCTTTTATTCTTAATGGGTTACATAATGTTTATTATTTGATCACTATTTTTTGGAGCAGAGAAATCTGTTGGGATGAACTCGATTTGTTTTTTCTCATGATCAGGCCAACTTTGAGCTTGTCTCCGGGATGGATTGGCCCACTCCATGGGGTTCCCATTAGATCTGGCGTTGTCTTAGGGATAATTTGGATCCATTTTAAACCCAAGCCTGAAATCAGTGTTTGAACAATTGCTTCTAAACAATGGAGTAGTCCGTTTGCTTTTTGGAGGGGCTGCTGATGTGCGTAAGGTTGTTGAGTGAGTGGTTCGATGGATCTAGAATCCGATCTATCGGCCTCCGGAGATTATTGTGTGGCCCCTGAAATCATGTGATCGTGAGAACACACAAGCTTTTTAGAGGGCAATTTCAATGCAGCTTTGAGAAGTGTAAGTATCTGTTTTAAATCCGTTTTAGAATTACACCACCCAGCGTGAGAGATAATGCACCTTGATCCTCTCACACGGGAGTGCAACTTTAGATTCTACCTCATCGAACCCCCCCAAAACTATCTAACACTTCAAGTCGAGGAAACCGAACCGTTCATGTTAGACCAGAAGGACCTGTTTCAAGATTGAATAAAATAGTCGTGTCTTGAAAAAAAACTGTTTTCGAGGAAATGCGGTGAGATCAAGCATGCTTGGAGAAGACCGATCCTTGCTCACCCCTTGATTTCTAAGGGTGTGGATAATTCACTCGCTTCATGGATTGTACATTATGATGAGACACGGACAGAGCGGAGTCTGTATTCACATACATGTCCGGACTGCTCTCCGTCATCAACAAAGGGGTCTCTTTTTTTCAAAAGGGTGTGATTACCCTCCTAATTTGACAAGATTTTTGAACCCTCCACTAATAAATGAGATCATGCCGCCTTGCCGGTCTATCTCGACTCTGCACTCGACAACCATTAAGTGGAGTTCATGAAACGCGGTTCGACGTTGGAATGCCAAGCTCAAGATTTTCTCCTGGTCATGGAAAAATGTCTTGGCTTTGACCGATGACCACTTGTTCCATTAGGGTCCAACCCTTGGATTTGGCAATAACTTTCGTTTGGAATTAGTGGAGAAGGATTTCTCCCTCGTGTTTTTGGCCTGCTAATTTGAGGGTTGGAGTGCAAGACTTGCGGACATTGTTTAACCAACAAATTTGTTCTTGAACGAGTTTCTTTGGGATTCGTCACGGTCGGGAGATCATTGATCAGCTTCCCACCAAACACAAACCTACATTTAAGCGCACTCAAAAATGCATTCAGACTCGTCCAGGCTATCTTTCCACCGATCCCAAAAACTTCAAAGGGCATTATCGACCCAAAAAGAGAAGGAAAAGGAGGAGGTCGTGAGAAATTTCTAACGGATTTAAATTGGACAAGAGAGCTTGGTGAACCATGTAATAATATCAAAAGAGTCTTCACTTCTCAGATCAATCTACCCCTCCTCCGACTCCTTGGGGATAGAAAGTAAAAAAAAACGGCCAAGAGCTCCGATACACAGAAATATGCACTCATGAGCCTGATTAATTCCTCCTGTAACTCCTGATGTAAAATGTCATTGCTCTTGCCACTGCAACAATTTCAAAATCCCAAGCCTTGAGAACTAATTCGTAAAAAAATGTTAGGGACTTGTCTGTAGCGATGGTTGCCCGAGGTTGCTGTTAAGTACTGTGAATGCAAGTACGATGCAAGCCTGGGAAGTTGACACAATTTTATGAAGTAATTGAGCATGATAAACCCGATTTAGATTGGAGGGAGAATGAGGGGGATAGTCTCCGATTAGAGTGAAGTCATGATGGCGATCCCCAGGCCTTAATTGTTGTTGGGTATGGAGGGGAAACTTTTAGGGAGGGACATCCTGGTGTTTCGGGGAGTTCATCAAGTGTTGCCTCTCTTTTTATCTGGTTGAAGTGTAACGAATGGAAAACCAACATCAAAGCCCGGACTTTCCTTTCTCAATTTTCCCGATCTAGAATCTTGGGAAGAGCCTTCATTAGTGACTTGAATTTCATTCGAGGGATCTATTTTGCAGGGGTCGAAAGAATCTCAACAGGTTAATTCAAACTCCAAATAGTGTAACCGGGTGGTCTACTTCAAGGAGTGCACATTTGGACCCTCCAGTTGGGTCAATGATTAGCTCTTCGTCTTCTACTGCTTTGGAGGGTTTTCTCGTCTCGTTGGGATTGTCTGGAAGTGGCTTGGACCAGAGATATCTCGCTCGATCCTAGATGAATTACTCTATAAATTCTGGACCTAGTTCGTTAGGCACTGAAACAACCCTGAATTTGGGTCATATCCTGACTCCTCCTATGTAGTTATTCCCACAATCTTTACTACTTCCAACGACGACACTGTCGGTGTTGTTCTTGTTCAGAAAAACAACAAAGCGACCAATTCAGGTCAAGTACCATTGTTTCAATAAATTTGGCAAACTAGTAGTCCCCATGAATCCTGGTTCTGGACTTGAAGAACAAAAGGTGGCCTATTTCCTGGTATAATTTACAAATACAAACAAATTTGAGTGTCTGCAAGATGTTTGAGTTTTGCCACGTGGTTCCTGTAGGTCACGCAGTGTCGAAACAGATTTAATCTCCTTGTCATTTTCTCTCAGTGAATCAAGATAGCTTTCGATTTGAAGACGTCGAGAAGCACCTGTTCGAACTGATCTGTGCCTGCTGTCTAATGTGACTATTATTGAGTCTCAACTGTCGATTTTGAGCCCATTTTCAACTCCTTCGCTGTCATAATGAACCAGCTTCTTCGAGACAAGAAACGGAATCCAATCAATTTCTCATTGCCAGCCCAGCTCATAACTCATCGTAAGTGGTGTGAGTTCTAAAAACCCTGGTTTCAATCTTTTTCACGTTGTCTGATCCGAAACGTGTGAGGTCCATAGACGGGAAACAAACTTTTCACGTCACTAAATACTAAATGCGATCAGCAAATAGTTGCAGGAAAGTGGCGGTATTTGTCTCTCCACCCTTTTTTCCTTTTGAGTTCTCCAGGTTCACCCCTAACCATGACAGATTTGAAACAAATACTATGATATTTTTATCTCATCTCCGATTTCCTTTTGTTTGATTTTACTCAAACTGTCCGTTTAACTCCAAACTAGTGTCTACCCACGAAATGCGCCCAAGAACTTTCTTCGACATGTGGAGATCGCGCTTCAACAAGATAATAACGGTCTTTCAGCATCGATTCGAAATTGAAGTGGAGAAATTCGGTGTTTCTGTGACGGAATGATCAATTATCACCCCTCATTTCCAAACGTTGGTATCGATGAGGGTGAGACGGACGAGAAGGCCGCGTTTTCGGTGCAATGGTACGTATTGAACAATTCATTACCACAAAGTAGGTCCGATGCTTTAGGTGAAGTGATGCTCGCCTCATCCCCTTTTCACCCTCGGGGGTACGAGAACTAAACCGAGGGTAACGAGTACCCACTACCTACCCACACAATGCACGTTGGATTGCAGAAATAAATCGTTCAAACTTCAACTTCAATGAGTCCGTAAACGCAATTATTTCCAGAGATAATGGATGCACTGATGTGTGTGTGTTGAACCTTTGGGTGGGGTCGGCCAAGAATTTTGTGCAGGACCACCAAGCGGATCGAGGACACAGGTCAAACACTTTTTTATTCTTCTTAGCACCAATGAAGATGTTGGGAGGCTCCAAGGATGGCGATTTTATCTTTAGGCCAGTGGTAAAAAAACGACGGGTGAATATGTAGCCCGAATTGCCTCAAGGAGATGAGGAATGATAATGGGCCAATTTACGGGCTGGAAGGCAGGTGAGCCAGTGTCCAGCCGGGAGAGACCCAATTTGTCCCGAGCTTGTTGGTGGGCTCTTCTGTCTTCAGCATCATTTTCGAGCTTTTCGTGAGCTTTTTAGCAAATTTATGGCCCTAATCAGTAATTGAGATGGATGATCCTTACTTATCCAGACCGATGCCGCCGTTTGTCTTTCATTCTGAAAGGTGAAAAAAGCTATTTAGAAGACTTGGTACAATTGTAGGATATTTTTGTACCAATAAAGACTCCTAGAAAGTGGTCCTCGGGCTTCTTGAACGAGGTTTAGAAAATTCTCCTTCAGGTCTATTTTGCATTGCCAATTTCTACTACAACCACTGTAATTACCAGATTGCAAGAAGACCCACAAGCTCCCTCGGAACAAAAAAAGAGCAGAAATTCTTACATCATAATTACCCTCCGCTCCAACT
>JAAGOF010000185.1:173324-195871 GCA_010645155.1 Tigriopus japonicus | reverse complement strand
ACGAATGCAGCACTCCCCATTTATTGATTCCTCTTGTACTCACTTCATCCCAGAAGAAGCGAAAAAACAGTCCCCATCCAACCAATGAGGATTTGAAATCGAATGTTTGAAGTATTCTCCCCCGTTTATGGCTTCCATATACAGTATTTACTTAACTGGGGGAGGAGGAGGAGAACAACTAGTAGAAAAAGAGCTCAACACAACAGTATTGTCCTAATACTTGTTCAAACCGGGTGAGTCGGTGCAACAGGCATCCTTACTGCCATCTTCCCCTTTCATCCCTCCCTTTGCCGAATGGGATTAGAGTGACACATCCATTTTTCTGGAGTGATGCCCTCATTCAATACGGGGAATGAAATTTTCCAACGTCTTTTTATATGAGTTATAGTTATGAACTTGTGATTTTATACTAGAGAATCTGGGCAATTAGGGCCACAACCACTGGTTGATTGCAGAATGAGGTGAGATGCGAGATCGGAAATTGAAAGTTTTGTCCCTTCAGCAGATGTCTGTCTGCAGGCGTACTTATCTTCCATGTAGTAGGTGGGGGGTGAGGGAACGGTGACAGTTGTTGAGCTACTGAGGAAACCCTTTATTTGATTACACTTCAGTAAATAGCAGTCTGTGATGGGAAGATTGTAGGTGATTTGACACAAAAGTGAACTGAGATGACTCATTAAAATCTCTCGGATGGCGCTTCTCGTTCAACCAACAATTGGTTGGTTCTTTGGCCATTCACTCTTCACTCTCTCTCATGTTCAATGAACTATTGATTCTGGTGAGAGGAGCACATATGGTGGTGGTGAACCGAACTGAGGTTCATGTGGTTGCTCTCAATCCATCCCAATAAGCCTCTTCTTGGAAACTTACATACCGAAATATGCGAATCCATAACAACAAAAATGGAATGTGAATGACAGGTCGGCTTGGATAAGTGTGACATGGAAGGGTGTGTGCGTTTGCATCTTAACCAGCACATGCTCAAACATGGATAACATTGAGTGCCGAGATCCCATCTTACGTATACATGAAGCACTACAACACTTTTGATGGGTGGCTTGCGTTGGTCCCAGTTCAATCGACAACGGGTATGTGTTGCTTTGACTACTGGGAAGCATGTGTCAAATAATTGCAGGGCAGGATGCGTACATATCAAAGCAGCAACGACACGAGACGAAGTGTGAAATGGAATTACACCCTATTTTCAATTCCAGAAGCCTCAGACACCTCCCTGAACCTCTTTCAGATGTCATTGAATGTCTGCTGCTGCTGTTGTCGTCATGATGATGTCTCTCCATTCCTTCAATGACAACTGTACGTGAAAAAAGTTCAGTGTGAGGTGAAGTAATAATAAAAAAAAGATATGTTGGCGAGCACGTTTGCATACCACAAATTAGGATTCCGAGAGCGAGATTGGCTGGCAAAGACGAGAAGGCATCAAAATTGCGACAGTTGAACCACAAGTTTCTTCTTCATATTGATTCAGAGTTAGTTGAAGAAGCCAGAACAGCTTGAGACTCCTTGTGATGTTGGCAAGAAGTTCTTATCTTGTTTCTGTAAAAGAGGGATAAATCCTTCACAACCTGTCTCACTTCACTCTCAATTGAATGGTTGAGTGGATCCAAATCAGATATCATTGATTGACCCCCTAAAAACTTTAGTTTTTGGGGTTTGATTGGACGGCTTAAAATGGAGCCACTCTGCGATGAAAGTACATGTTCTCCCATTTCTTTTGAGGCTCTCATAAAATACACGCATGATTTTGTTTGCTTTGCGGTGAGTCTCATATTTCACTTCTTTGTCAAGAAAACGGAAGCGAATATGCAAAAGTGACATTTGACATTAACCACTCCCAAAAAGTGTAATTATCGTTATTACCTCGCGATTTCACTCTAATTGAGTTTCCGTGTACAAGAAAATTGAGCAATTTGTTTTTGACTCTGACATGTATCTTTTCGGCATGCATTAGAACCAATCTCAATACACTAAAACCACAGACACGCACACAAGTTTTGCTCAAGTCGGTCTGGATTGTCTCGTGATTAAAAAGCACCTTCGCCCCATCTTCACAAGGGTAAACATTGCTTTATGTGTATTATTGCATCTAAGAATAGAAAACAAAAATCCTTGACGCGTGTTCAACGTCTGGCCAACACGTTTCTTTGTTTACATTGTCTCAAGACTTTAACTCTCAAGACCGTTTTTAAATTCGTCTAGCTCCTATCCTCGTATGCAAGAGCACCAACAGCAGCCAAGTCTTGCAGCTCGGATTTATTTTGTTTGCTTAGATATTTTGTGTGCAATGTTTGCCATCAAAAATCCTCGAGAGAAGGGAGCTCATTCAAGTTTTCTTTCGTTTCGTTAACGGAATGAAGAATGAGCGGGTTGGAATAAAGTTCGACAGGGTTTGAACGAGTCAATCGGGTGTTGTTGGTCCACTTTTCGGGAATGGTCAAATTGATCTCAAGGAATTCCATGCATTTGCCTCAGTCCCAAATGAGCCCTTTCCAACCAACTGACAAAAAATACCTCGGAATGTATTTACCACTTTGATTGGGAGGAGTAGACATGGATGGCTTCGTGTGTTTCCCCTCCAATTGTTAATACTACTACGTATCCTAGTTATGAACCCAAAAAGGACGGACAGAGAGGGAAGTGTCAGAATCTGTCAGAATTGTCACCCCCAAATATCGATTCCCATTCAAACTGAATAGTCCTCTCTCTCGAGCTAGGGACTTGCGCACTTGTGTTCATAAGTAGACAAACCACTCCCAGTTTGCCCAATTCCCCAAACTGCTTTCTTTCCCAACGAAGGGTGAAAAAGAGTTCGTGCCTTTTGGGGAATGAATCCAAAAATTGAGTGAAAGCGTTGAGGATTGGATTCGATATTCGCATTGTGTAATGTGTGTGACAGGCTTTGTGACATGTGTTATGGTGGGGCAATCCATTCATTGGGCAACAACTCTTCCAATTCAGACGGAAGAATGTTTGTACGTAGAAAGTTGTGAAGAGATGTCGCCAAAAGGGCGGCATTGATTGGGATATTGGGGTATTCGTTTCGTTTTGTTCGTTTCCCCCAGGAAAAAAAAATGCTCAATGATCAAAAGAGTTGCGTATGTGTGTGTGCGCAATGGTCTATTGAACTGGAAAATGAATGGCAATTTGGTCGGATTATCCCTTTTTCCCCGAAAAATACAAAGATGCCATTGTTCTTGTGGTCATATCGATTGGTTGGTGTACTGGACTTTTTTCCTCCCTTTTCTATCGAGACGAGGGTCTGGAGATGCAACCCAACGCGGAGATTTACTGATATGTCGAGACTCACAAAATGTCCTTGTTAAGGAACTGCTGGATCCTTTTCAAGGTCTATCCAGACATCGCCATTCCCCACATAACTGACTTACCTTGTAGTACATACACTACACAAGTATTATAACTGTCCCGGTCAACCAAGATCTCATTGAAAACTCCACGTGAGTTCTTCGCTTAAACGAGGGCTGTCCTGTAATTTATTCCTCAGCGACAGTTTACCTTGTTTAAAAATCCACCCCACACCACAAAACTTGAGGATCCCAACCTCCTTTTAGCCACCCTTGTCCGATCGAATGAGTCTTTCAAACCGGTGTTTGCGCCGCAACCCCCGGTTGAGAACGAGCTCAGCGGAAAGACAGGAGAAAAGGAAGGACGTTCGTTCGTTCGTTCGTTCGTTCGTTGCCGGCAAAGTACTGGGAAATGTCAGTTACCCCGAAGCGTTAGCGGAGACAAGAGTGTGTACTTAGTTCGCTCCTGATTCTTGGATTTTGGTGTGTGAGCTCGATAATTCGAGGGTGAAGAAGCAAAAGAAGAAGACTCCAGCTTGTTAAGAGTACGACGAGCTTTTGTTTGTCCACCGGTTTTCTTCATTCAAAGAAAGGAGAAAAAGAACGAGCAAACAAACAACAGACGGTTACCGAGAGGCAGCAGGACCAACCTCAAAAGTCTCTCTCTTCAAATAATCTCAATTAGACTGATTTTAGTGCTCCCACTCCTCAGTGACTCTATCGTCCTTTGTGTTTGAATGCAATCGCATTCAGACCTTTTCTCGAACCCTCAATTGCAAGTGAACTCTTTGCGGTGAAATGCATCCAACACCTGACACCACAATCTTCGTTCGGACAATTGATATTTAGATTTCGACAAAAACCTTCTAAAGTCAATAGATAAAGGGTAAGTGAGCACCACGATTCTTTTCACGTCAAGTCATGTTGTGTGTCAAAATTGTAGGGTAGATAGTAGGTCTCAGTCTCTCTTCAAGATGGACGAGACCCACGCGGGAAATGCTCATTCCATCCACTTAGCGACGAACAAACCCAGACCCCAGAAGGAAATGAACCTTCTTAACCTACATGTTTTTCCTTGAGATTCCATCTTTGCATTTTGTTGGCCCAGTGCCCTTGAGTATGGAGAGAGAGAGAGATCCACGTATGTACTTCATTGGAGTGAAGGGGGAGAGAGAACGAGTTCATATTGTGGGGTCGACATGAGACAGCTGTCCATGTTTGATGCACTATTAATCTTGGCAGAACCTCGGGGACCGTCTAGGGTTTGTACAAAGAGTAGCATGGAAATTGTCCCCCTGGAGCATCTTTGAAGCGAACTTCCTCGAGTTCGGATATCGGTAATCAATTGTTGCCTCCCCGAGCACACTTAAAGTCTACTACTATGAACATACTGTAGTGCGAGTTCCAGAGGAAAGAGCATCGAAGCCAAAGGATAGACAGATATTCTAATGCTGAGAGAAGGGTCTTGAGGATGTGGCCAGACTTTGCGTGTGTGGTCCTCGAAAACTGGCTCATCCATCATTGAAGTTTCATAAATATTTTTGAAACGAAATACCTCGACTAATTAACATACAAAGTGCAACTAATGGCCACATTCCAAGATGCAAATCAACAACCGTTGGCAGCTTCCAAAACGAGTCCGATCATCATGTTTGGTGAGGAGAAGTTTATTTGCCCACCAATCAGGCCTTATTGGGATCCAGTAATCTAGTAAGTTAGAAGCTCTTCCGATTTGAATCATTTGTAAAAATTTGACAATCGAATGGCAGTTGAAATGTCAAGAGCACTGATTTGTCGTCAATGTGTTTTAGAGCAGGCAGATGAGTGAGTTTGTCAACATAAACAATGGCACCAACCAAGAGAACGGATGTTCAATTCTCTTGTTCCACGACGGAACCAGATAGTTGGGAAGTTGGAGAGTCACGCGAAATTTTGAGATCAGCAAAAACCTGTTGCTCTTTTCTCGAGCTCACGGCATCTGTCAGTTTGCATTGGCTTTTGAAGTTGAAAAAAAATCTGTTCATTTCTCTGTCGGGAAACTCAACTTCACATATCCACAATTCATTCTCCGGAGAAGCGGTAATCACCGGTGTTGCTATTGGTGTTGTCGGTGTGCATGATTCACTTTCGGAATAATCCTTCAAGTACTGTAGCTTGCCAAGATGAGGCAGATTATGTCTTTGGAGATGATTGCACCGGAGAAATGGAAGATCAGCCAACAGTAACGGCTTTTTTGTTGTTGTCGGCAAGCGCTCTGAGAATTGTTGGATAAATGGAGAGTGGTGCATACGTACTACTTGCTACTTATGAGGGCAAGGCTCGAGAAATTCGTCTTTGGACAGAAGCATGTCAAGTGTTTATCTTAGCGTGTCATCAATATTGACTCAAGTGCGGAGACACCAAGAACGGGCGATATCATTTTTTTACGGCAAACCTTCTCCCAATAAAAACAGGTTTGCTGCATTCTTTCCCGTTAGGATTGAGCCATGTGCATGATTACGGTGCTTGGATGGACCTTGGGGGATGAGCAGTAAAACCAGGGGGATCCTCCCAAAGCAAAACAAACAGCTGTCATATGGCCATTTACTTTCAAAACCTGCAATTAACTATCTGCACTACCGTTTATTTAATTATGTTATTGATCGGTGCCAATTTGAAAACGATCCCACCTTATTTGGCTCTCATGCCCGTCAGCACGTTTTTTTCTCGTTCTCGTGGAATAGTAATATCAATGCCAACGAACAAATTTGCAACGATGGAGCCTCGAAACCATGTTCAATTTTTCCTCACCATGAAGATGACTCGTCAAGTAGAGTTACTATGAGGCAATAAATCAGAAATGAATAAATTAAGGAAGCGAGCACCCATTATTTTGAGCCCGCGAGGCATCCTTTTCGATGAGCGTGCTCGTCCTCGTTCTAGATCCATTCCATGAGAGAGAATAAAAATGAGAGCGAGAGAAGTGTGGCTGTCAAAAAGTCGGATTGAGTTACTGTGACCGGTCATACACCAACCATCGCTTTGGGTGCTTGCTTGCTTGCCGTGTGCCCGAGAGATGGATGGCAAACCAGAATTTGTCTGAGCAAATTTATCTCCTGAGAACACCGGTCAATATTCCGGTTTTCCTGTTCACTCTGCAGATTCAGCGTATACCGCCAGCGACCCCACCAAGTGATTGAGTAAGCGAGTGAGTGAGTGAGTGAAAGAGTCGACCATATGGTTGGATTGGCACCACAGAGTTGAGTTATTGCCCACCAAGTTAATGGACCAACTTGTTCTCGGCGTCTACGAGCTATGTAGTATTTCTCTAAGGTCAAGTTCTCCAATGAGTTCGAGGGGTGGGTGATAAAGTGGTTCTCTTCACCCAAGAGTAGGTACTCATAAAGGATGCTATTGATTTCCTCTACCCCACCAAATTATCTTCGGTGCTCGGTTCGTGAATAATGAGCATCCCCACACTAGAATAATATGTGGCATCCCCACAGTAGCCAAGGCATTGCAGAAAATATTATTTGTGATTGCCTTTCTCGTTGTCCCTTCGACGCGGTTCTCCTCGTTGATTTGATAGCAGCAGATGTGATTTTGTCGGTCAGAAAATAGGTAAAATATCAATGAACGAAAGGTCTCTCGCCGATCGAGAAGAGAGATTGGAAGTGTCAGCTGTTGGTTTAAACCTCTGTAGTGATGGTATTTTGGCAGCTTTCTGACTCGGAGGACTCCCGTTCCTTCGTTCCTTCACTTGCCATTGAGAATCCATAAAGCGCTTCATACGGTAATTGTACGTTTTCCCTCGGTTAAATTGATCGTGAAATGAAGTAATTTCGATTTGGCATCGCATCTTCCAAGAACCGTAAATTCAAGACACAAACCATCAACTGTTCATGGCCAACCTTGCTTGGTTTACTTAGAACACATGAGTGCTTCAATGAGATGTCTGCACATTCCGTCGAGATTGGTGTGGTTATCAAGACCCTCTCTGTGCTCTGAACTAGTTCGAATGATGCTCTGACAAGACGACTGATCGATTGGAAAGTAATTGATATTTCTGCTCCACTTTGGCAGCCATTGAAAGATGGTTCGAAAAACACCCGGTAGGAAAAAGATGGAGGGCCAATTAAATCAGACCTGGTTAACGGAAGGAACATTCGATTCCGTTGACGAGGATTGTTTTCATCTGTCTTGTGAGTTTCCTCTCATTCAGGATCTTCATTGAAGCAAACAGTTCCTCAATTGTCCAAAGCCCATGGTATTGTTCGCGAAGAAAAACAATTTTCTTAAGCGTTCATGGTCACTTGGGATGATGAAGACAGAGAGGAAGAACAAAAATCCTCCCTCGCCCATTATTTCATTTCCCAATTAAACGCGAAAAAATGTCAAATCATGCGCATACAACAATTTGGAATGATACTACCGTGCGCCACATTCATAGACCAGAAATTGTCGTTGGCCAGGGAAAAACGAAGGAGGAAGAAGGTGTGAAATTAGAATTGAAATCCCGCTGAGACCACGGACGGCCAAATCATGACTGGCATTATTATTACGGGATGTGTCAGACCTGCTTTAAACGGGAGAAAAGACGTTAGCGATTGGACAATTGGCTTGATCTGTCAAGATTCATCCGTCAGATTTGGCGAAACACACACTCACACATGCGTCAAAAAAAAATCTGGAGGACATTTCGATCAGATGGAATATCAACCCTAAGGGCGTGTAACGGAGTGACATTGGGAATGGCCTCGGGATTTTCACATTGGGCTCGAGAAAAGCCACAAAATCGGGATTAGTGCCACCAAAAGTCCGCAGGGAGGGTTGGTTACGTGGTGAGCCCCACCAGTGAAAAAAAGTGGCTTCGAAGAACAAGTTGAAAGAGGGTTTGAGTGAAACTGAGGGGTCGACCGAGCTGTGGTTAGAGTTTCAGAGTTTCTTCCAAAGCAATTTGACTTGGTTGGATATCACTTAAAGAGGCACATAATTCCAAGAGACGGAGAGAACATGTCTCACGCTTGTCAACGGCTCAAGAAAGCTATTGGACACATTTTTTGTGCCCTCGAGTCTGTTTTTGAGAGCCAATTCCCTTATGCAGATGTCTGCCCACTCTCTGGTAGAAGCAATACTACTACACAACTTTACAAGTCCTACAGAGCAATGGAAGTACAAAGACAGATCGGTTCGTCTTCAAGGGTATCAAAGTTCACAAGACACCGTGTGAACGAGTAAACTGAAAGAAATCACTCACTGATCATCAGAAAATGACTCGAATGATTCCGGTACATCATCTTGAAATTGGATCTTAAGTGAGAAAACATCCCGTGCAATGTCTGTCATCATTGGCTCTCTTGGGAACGAGTTATTCGGCGAAATGAAGGTTCCTCGTCTTGTAAATTCCTGCCTCGCTAGACGGGTTGGAATGCAGACTTTGGACACATTTTCCTGCCACTCGAACTGAGCACAACTTTGTATATTGCACTCACTCAAGATGTACTTTTCAGTGGGTCGAAAATCGATGGGTAAGAGATGAACCTGTCATATTTTGTCGTTTTTCCCTCCTCTTCTCGTATTGACGGGGTCTCGAATTTCATTCGTTGTGACATTCGATGCCAAAGCAATATTGCATATTCGAAAACGGATCACATCAGCATCACAAAGATCATTCTAATCCAGAGAATCATCAGATGAGCAACTCGGCTTTGTTCGCCCCTTCTGAATCTGAGTCTCACCCCCATTTCCTGTCCATAGATCTCCAACCAAGAGGAGCTCTCTCTTAACTGTCAAGCACAAATGCACAAGTGATGTTGCACTACGTCCTCCCTTATGAGACAATCAGGATTACTATTACACTTCACTTTGTCTCTCTCTCTTCTCCCAATGATGGTAATTTCATTGGACTTTCTCCAAAATTTCACTTCAAGATTCATTGCTCACGGATGACAATGCATGATTTTCCCCTATCCAAGTTCGGATCTGGTAATGACTGGAAATGATCACGCTCTGTTAATTCCAAGCTTCCTGCAGAGTTTCCCTCAAACATGTTTTTCATCTTTCAATGCAAATAACGGCAAAGATCGAACTCCTTGGAAAAATCTTCCAAATTTGTACCACTCGTTTTTTGAAAGCTGCAGAGCATATGGCACGTGTTTTTGCTCGAAGCCTTGAATGGCTACGGATTTCATGCCATGATGAGGGTGAAAAGTGGAAATTTATTGCCAAACCTAATGAAGATTCGCGTGTCTCCTTCCTTAGTATTCGGAGAAAAGCCACGTTTCAATGGATTTGTTTCCAGTTACGTACTGTACGTCTCGCTCTTTCTTCTTTTTTGGCCATTTGGTCTCTTGAAAATTCCTGAGCTTCTGGTTTCTCTCGCCTCGTTTTAGGGCAGGAATTGACACAAAAATTGGTTTATGAGAATTTCTTTGCCGATACAAAGGCGCTAAACTGTTGATTTATAGCGGTGTGAAGTGACGATAATGAAGAGTATTTTTTCTCGGGCACAAGACCAGCCACGGATAGAATTTCAAACGACTTTTTGCTTCGCCGAAGAGTCGACAAACGGCACCGAAAAGAACTCCTTTAAAAAGCCAAAAGACAAAAGAGTTCAAGGCTCACAAGCATACAAAAAACACGCGGCCCCAATAACTTTGTAGTTATGGACGGTGCTTACACATATCACGGTTCTAAATCTTAGCATCCAGACGGGATCGGAGCATATCTAAATAATTTCCGCCCAATTTAATCCAACTTCCCGTAATAAATAATTTTGTTTTATGATAGCTTTTTTTCCCTACCACTTGAAGAGCAAGCAACGAGCTGAGTTGTTCTTCAAATATTCATTAGTCCATGTACATATAAAAGACCGTTGGGCGGTGAGCTCGCGTAGTTAATGTCCATCATCCACCGATGGATGAGCAGCATCCTTTCATCTCATATTACATGCATGGCTGGAAATAAGTCATGGCTTTTTTATGTCAAGTCCATATTGCCCTGTGGTTGTTGGCCCTCTTGAATATTCAAATCTCAAGGACCCTGAGTTCCCCATTAGACCTGGAATTGCGCCAAAGAAGAGCCACTAGTTGGACCTGAAACAATTTCACCCCGAAGGCGTGTCAAATCTGAATGAAAAAAGAGGGTTATTACGCTGATTATCATTGAAGCCACAAGCTTAATCGATCGAAAAATTCAAACGAGCCCACCACTCTTATGTTCATGGGTCTAGAAAACTCATAAAGCTTTGATTTATGCCCTCAATTATGGACTATGACTTTTCGGATGCCTCTCAGCGAGTAACAAATGGGGATTCCAAGAAGAACGGTTGTTTGATCTTATCGGCTTGTAAGATATCCTTAAAATGACTTTGGCAGCGGGTCTCAAGTCGTTGGTACATGGTGTAATTTAAAAAGTTACACCCGTTTACGTACTAGTACTCTGTACCTTGATACCGGTCGAAAATAGACGAAATGGTCCCCATCCATCATGTGATTATGGCTCACCTTTATCCCGAATCAATCTCTCCCAAATCCTATTCGTCTCACCATGTCACCAACGAAAAAAATCCCCGTCACCATATTGAATGAAAAATCGAGTGTCTCCAAATCTCGAAAAGATCGTAATAACTCGTTTTAAAAATGGCGCTATGAATCGGAATGGAAAAAAGAGGAGGGTGTCTCTTTTTTCGGTCTTGTTGGAAGAAGCTGGCTGCTCAGAATTGATGCCTTCCTGTCTGGCCGGTTGAGGATTGAAGAATCTGGCGAGTCAAAGTATGAGAAAAAAATGAGACTCAAATTGTTTTAACGGATTGACAAGATCGAGTCGGTTCTTCTTTGTCTTTGAGAAATGACCGTGTCTCGCACCTTCTTCTGTCCCAATATGATTAGCTGCCAATGAGAAATGGCTCCGCTCACAAATGGGCCGAGATGAACTTTTGATTGGAGTCACTTCCACTTTTCAATTTCCTATCTTCATTCTTCTCTCCATTCTTTCCAAAAAGGGTTTCGGTGGCGATATAATTTGAATCGGAAACATTTCGTTGAGACAGGAACTGAGAATAGCTCGAAAGTGGTAATTAGAAGTTAAGTCTTCTTTGTCCGTGGAAAAACTGCATCCTTCGCAAGATTTTTGTGCATCACTCGTGCGTGGCAAATATGGCAATAAACCAAAGGAAATCTCTTCCCGAAATTCACTTGGCCAGAAACCATTCATACTTTGAAAAATTCTCCTCCACAGGACTCTTTGTTCATTTAACCCCAAATTGAGAGCTCGTAACCCATTATTAAGGGATTCATTTTCCCCTTTGAAGAGGGACTTTGAGAATTTATCCAACAGAGACATGATTTTTGAAACAGATTCACCACCAACCCTCTTGACGAAGTGATCGTGGCATTTGAGCATTTGAACTGGCAAAAAAGTGTATCAGGTTACTTCAAATTCAAGTTGAGTCTCAAAAAAAACCTTTGCAACTTGATGTTCTGGGGTTGGGCAATTTAGGGGTGGTTGAGAGGGTTACTTTTGTCCGAACTGTCAATTGGTATCTCCCCATAAGAATGCCGGATTGGCAATGGAGAATGGAGAAACTCAATGGGTGAAAGGGCAACAAGGTGACAAAAAGCGGATCTTTGACAGTTGCTCTCATAATAATTTGAAGTGAGCTCGTTCGATGGGCTTTTCAATCATGCTCTTGTAAAGTGTGAGCGTGTACGTACGAGAATCATCTGAGGGTTTGATTGATGTCTCGAATGAAGGCGACTTTTTTTAGGGCGCCCCTTTCTTCCTTCTTTTGACGCCTTTCAGTAAATATTTGAAGCGTTCTAATCTGTCTTGGATTCAGCACATTTTTTGTACATCCAACCGGACCCTTAATGAGACACCCCTGATCGCACAGAAACGATATCTAAGACGATAAAACTGGAGGCTTTTTGCCTGGAACCAACCGAAAATCTCATTAAGAAGATGCTCCAAGCACTTCCAACCCATCTATTTTGACCTCACTCCGATCTCGAGATGAAATATTAAAGGGAGATAACTTGAGGAATGAGATCTAGTACGTAGTTTCAGAGAAAAACCCAACCTGTGTCCATTTTCCCAATGGATCGAGAGGACCAATCTGAACGAACTAGTAAATAGAGCAAAAAGGCTTTGTCCAAAGAAGAATGATGTCGAACGGCGCTCACGTGAGAATTGCCGATAATTTTATGGTTTGTTCGTGCCTTGAAATCATAAATCCAGCTATTTTCATCGTATAATCATGCTCTCATGCTCGAAGACAACTTGAGAAATGGGGGCAAAAGAAGTAAATTGTGATCCCGTTTTAACCTTCGTCGTCCGTCGAATCCAAGCAAGCGCCAATGGTGCTCGGATCACAGTCATTGTTGTGAAGTGAAACGGTCTAATGAGGTATTTCTTGCTTGTCTCGTTCCAGGTTGTTGCCACTGCACCACTCATTCCCTACAAAGTCATCAGAATGAAGAAGTGGACAATGAATCACTCGCATGCATCCTCCTCGACGACGACAAGCCGTGGTAGAGGCTCGTCGTCGTCGTCGTCGTCATCGTTTTCCTCCTCCCTGGGGGTCTCCCTGCATCACATTCTTGAGGTTCGCGGCGGACCTTTGAATGAAATTGAATGCTGGTCACTCTTGGGACAAACAGGTCATGCTCTACAAGATCATCTCTTAAGCATCAATGGGAGAAGACAGACGGAGCAGCAAAAGCAGAATGGTAGGCGAAGGTCGGGGCTGGCGGGTAACAATATGCAGCAGAGTGCCTCATTGGCTAATCTCCCCTCGGCATCTCCATGGCATCTCCCGGGCACTTCTCCTCACCTTCTCGTGATTACTCCTCAAAGACTATTGTGCAGTGTGTCCGGCAAAGTGGTCGTGGACTCGTTCGATCAAAATCAATGTCAGAACCTCCTCGAGAGGGAAAATAATGAAGTCCAATTGGAAGAAGCCGAATACCGGCATCCTCTCCTCAGGAGTCACCACGGCATCTCCACGTCAACTCCCACCGACTTCGTGGAGCGAGAATTGGAGGCATTTGGAGTGTACTCCCTGGCCCGAACCATTCAATTTGGGTTGAGCTACACGCAACAGCCGTCACCAAAGAACAACAATCATAGCAATTTCATGTCAGACAAGAAAGGCTCGTTGGAGCTCCGGGAACTTTTGCAGGGCATGCAGAGGCCGAATCCCAGTCAGAGCGTCTCGTTGTTGGAACTCCTGCAGAGAGTGGCTGACCATTGGCAAACGATTGTGGGCTCATCGCCCATTTCCCGCTTTGTATCCCAACTGTATCGCCTCACCGCAACCCAATCCCATGCCAAGTCAAACACTTTCATGCCCTTTTCAAGCTCCTGCTCGGCCATAGCGCTCACCAACCATGACTCGCGTACCAATGCCATACTAAATCAATGCCTGATTGACCCTGTGGCCGCGGCAGCCGCACCTCCCATGATTGAAGTGGAATTTTCTCGCCTCGACACGTCTTCCTCCTCGTCTTGTGAGTCATCTCCATCCTCCCCTGTCCCTCCCACTTCGTCACAGTCCTCGGAGGTGCACCCCTTGGCCTCGCCTTTAACCACGTCGTTGCCCAATTTGAACAATAACCATAAAGAAGGAAAAATTGAAGCGCAAATGTCAAGTGACCAGGGAGGGAGCCGTCAGAATATTCATCAGCCATCGATACATCACCTTGGTCAGGACAACTCAGAAGAAAGGAGGTGGACCAGGGAGAGACGACTAGGAGCTTCAACTTCATACCTCCACAACTCAACCAGTCGTCCTTATCCTCCATCGAGTGGAAGCAATCCTATCTCATCATCCAGGAGCTCGTTGGTGTCGCGAAGCACCTCCAATGGGGCGCTGGATTATGAGAATATCAACATGGAAGCAAATCTCAATCGGGAGAAAAGTCACTCCACTACTCATGATACGCTCGGATTGAACCTTCCTGTCACGCCAAGTGCCCAATTGAAGAGGGGAAGAGGACCAGCCACCGTCATCTCCACCACCACCAACTCCAAACGGCCAGTAGCAGGAGGTTCAGCAGCAGGAGCAACAACAACAACGGCTTCCTCTACCATTTACAAGCACCATCACCAGAACCAACCCTTGAATGGGGAACCAGGTGAGCTGGCTGGTTCTGCTGTAAGCCATAGCTGCAATGCTACCACCCCTCTCAATCGAAGAAGAGTTCAACGAAATCCATCGCGACTCTACAGAGTAGTGAGACCATTGGCTGAGATTACACCTACTCCAAGTCCGGCGACCAAACGTTGCATTGGTCCAGAATTTGTGGTCATGTCTGACAATGAGCCTATTGTCATTGACTTGGCCTCACACTCGTCATCTCGGAAAGATTCCCTGACCAAACAGGTCTCGGTGGTGCTTTTGAATGGACAACGCATCACAGTGTATTGTAGTCCGTTGTCTATAACGATTGGCGAGTTACTCGATCAGATCCTCAGTCATCAAGATATGAAGGAGACCTGCTACTATGGGTTGGCTCTCCATGTGGATCGCGAGTTCTGGATTCTTGCCTCAGATACAAAGTTGAGCAAAGTGGCGCCGAATACTTGGAAGGATTCTCGCTTCACTGGATGCTCTCCATTCACTCTCCATCTTCGATTCAAGTATCTGCCAGATTCCATGGACTCGTTCAAGGACCCGAACAACATGCATCAGTTCTACCTTCAGCTCCGCTCTGACGTGATCGATGGGCTGTATCAGATGTCCACGACTCAACACATTTTGCTAGCTGGTATGGCTCTCCAGACCGAATTCGGCGACTTCTCGGAAGACATCCATGGGGATGGATACTACTTTATCTTGGATCACTATTTGCCGCGTCATGTCATCAGGCAATTAGGTGAGGATGAAGCGCGTCAAAGCGTGAGCAAATTACATAGAGCACATCTTGGGCAGAGCCAAAGCAAGACTGAATTGAAATATTGTAAGGAAATCCAGCGGCTCGATAATTTCGGCTTCCACACGTTCTCTGTTCAAGAGACGAAAAAGACTTCGTCCACGTTGAACCTGTCGAGTAGTTCTGCTTCATCAACGAGTCATCAACTTCATCCCCATCAGTCATGTGGCAAATTTGGTGCCCGGCATATAGGAGTTCATTTGCAAGGAATGTTCCTTTTTGAGACTTCCAAAGATCCCGCTGTCTCGCACAAGATCATCGGTTCGTTCTCTTGGCATCAAATCAGTCGGATCCAGTACGACAAGAGTCGCTTCCAGCTCTCCGTTCAGGATAGTGAAGATAAGGAGAAGACCTTCAAATTGAAGTTCTATGTGGCAGAACTCAAAGCCAAGGTGATGTTTGATCTGTCGTCAGCTCATCATCAATTCTATATCCAACAGCGCTGGAATTCGGCCAAGAACCTAGCCAACGGAGGTTCAGGAGTTGGAATGGAAGACTCAAGTCAGAGGAAAAGGGGTAACAACAATGGGAGTGATCAAGTAGAATATCGAGAGCCCAAGGAGAAGACAATTCGAAGCTTGAAGAATCGTCTCCTCCCCAAACGACAGATAAGCCAAAGAAAAATCTACACCAAGAACTCGTCGTTACGATCCTCGACACCTTCAGTGTCTAGCGGTCATTCATCCACCTCCGTGACGAGCAGAACCAACTCCAGACGAAGCTCAACGGGTTCAGCGACAACGGGTGCAAAATTAATGGTCAAACGTCTCACTCACTACACCTCGATGGCCAACACCAAGGATCACAAGAAAGACTCCTTTGTCACGGAGACAGGTTGCTCTCCAAATAAAATGGAGGACGACAGTCCGCTAAATACCAGTAACAAGGAGAATCAGACCCCCAACTCCAGGCATCAGAGCTACCGGTAAGTAGTCGATGTAGGAATCGTCCTAGCATGCAACAGCATTCAGTACAATGGTCGGTGCCACGACATCAAATGGCTCAAATTTCGAAGACTTCTTTATTGTACATTTGCCAGTAACTCCCCACTTCATGGCAGGGGGGCTATTATGACTTTTTCTCATTTTATGAGTCTCAATACCAAAAACATTCTAAAAAAAGAGCATGACGGTGCCGTTTTACCTGGTGGGGATTGAGCCGAGCCCCTCTGCCAAATTGAATTGGGCTCGTCCACAGCTTGCTTTCATTTCACGAGTCTGGATGGAATGCGGTGGTCCATTTTCTAATTTTCTTCTCTTCCATCTACCCACAGATACAAGGTTTACTTGGAACCCGAGGAAGATGACAACCCTCAGGGAGCTCATAACCAAGTGGATAGTTCACGTCAACCGCTCCAGGAGAAGCCCATCTCCCAAGTTTCAAGTCAGACCACCTCACCATCCCCTCCACCATTGCCCAGAAGGACTCGAGCATCCACAATTATGGCTGCTCGCCGTCGAATCCCGACAATTGGCACATCAGCCAACCAACACCGACGTCGATCAGAGACCCAGGTTCGAACCCCCGCCACAACCAAGACCCCCATCATGACGGGGTCTCGAAGACAAACCCGAAAGAGCCTAGGTGGACCTGGAGGTGTTCCCAATAGTGCGAATAGCAACAGTGTCAGAATGGGAACTCGAATCTCGGCATCGGCATTGCATCGGGAACGACTGAGACTGGCTAGTGAAATGGGCACCCCATTGCCCCCAGCCCCTAAAAAGCGCTCTTTAGACCTGGATTATGATACCATGGAGGTCAAGTCCTTACTCCTCCCACCCAAACCACCCAGTCTTAGTTCGATTGGATCCATTGCGTCAAGCATGGGGATTCAAACCGTGATTGAGAATCGAGCATTGCCCTACGATTTGAATAACGAAGAGAGCCTCACCGATTCCCTGATCGAACGGTTTGATAATATGGAATCCGAGGATAGCGAACCCGAACGACAAATAGTAATGGTGACCCTCACCAAAGATCCTCAAGGCAAATTGGGCTTGAAGATCACTGGCACCCCAAGTGGCATTTACATTGATCGTATCGACGTGGACGTGGCCAAAATACAAGGACATCTGAAGATTGGTGACCGAATCGTGGCCATCAACGGTCGATCTTTGGAAAATGTCCCATACTCAGGGGCCCTTCAACTCATCAAAAACTCTATGGACGAAATTCAATTTCTGGTCTCTCAAATCAAGGGTTAAATGCATTATTCATCCAGTCACTGAACTTCATAGAGCGCCCCTATTAGTCAAAAACGCACCTTTCCTTTCGCATTACAATCACCTTCCTTTACCTGTCTGTTATATAAAAAAGAAGCCTATGTGTAGTTGATTTATGAATAAATATCATGACTTTTTGCAACTCCCTCTCGACCATTAATCATCGGTACTGACTTGTGTCCTGTTGCTTTGAGCATTACCCGATCCTCATTCGGCCGTCTTTTCCTTTCTGTTATTTTGTGCGGTATGAGTGGAAGCACCGCTGTCAATGTACAACTGTACGTAGTACTGTACGTACCCTGGGCTCAAAGCTCGCTGGATCACGGGGCACAACGATTTCCATTCCAAGCTCAGGTCAACAACATCTGGATTTGGTTGTTGCTTTGAGGCTTCACTTTTTGAAATCTCATCATGCATTGTGCAACTGGGTGGGTTGCCACCCTCTAACAGGGATAACTCTAACCGGGAAAGACATCTGGGTTATCTTTATTAAAGAACAAGCTCAAGGTATTGAGCAGGTTTGGGGAGAAGCTCTTAGGTTTTCGAAGCCTGTAAGAAAAAGAGTGCTTCAGAAGTATCAAAACTAAACAAATAAAAATGAATAATTATTACTAGAGAGCAGATCTAAGAGTGATTTTTTTGGCCCAAAAAGTTGTTTAAAGTGACGAGATATGGTCAACAAGCAACAAAAAGTGATTCAAAAACTTTAGGCTTTGTTTTCAATAACTAACATTATGTACAATTTTCATCTGATTTTTTACTCAGAACGGTTCTCAAGAATCTAGGTATTGTGGTAGGTGTGCATAACACCGGTGTTATGTTTAAAGCCAAGAAGCTCTGGAATCATGGAGTGGGAGGCTAGCAATGAGAATAACGATTTCCAGTAAGAACTATTCAATTACGTTCTTCTGCAAACGAGACCTTGCATATGTTGTTGGAAAATCTCGTCCCGGGATCCCGTAAATCCTGAGGATAACTCATTGACTAACCTCGGTCATAATAGATCTTTAAGCTCTTGCTGTGTGTAAGTTTCTTGAAGGGAAAGTTTTGCTCTTTTGTTAAAGGCCTTCATACAACTCACAATAGTTTTGGCAAACATGGTGACTGTTGAAGGATGTCACGTAAAAACCCTGTAAGTAAAAAAACACGTTCCACCAATGTTGCCCGTATGTTAGTTGGTCTTTAAAAGTCAGCAAACGATGAAAAAAATGCCGGAAAAGTTATATTTACGAAAAATTAATACCCCCAAAAAGTGAAATAAATGCTCAGAAAATGACAAAATATGCCGAAAAAAGTTTTCTGTAAAAAAAACCGCCCCAAATAAAGTGATTTTTTTTGGAGAAAACGGCTCAAAAATTGAAAACTTTTTAAGGTGTTTTAGGTGTCACTTTCAGATCCGCTGTCTAGTTATTAAATTTTACATTCAGAATGGTTTCAGAAAAGAAACCTCGAGGGATTTTCTAGTTTTACCAATAGAAAAAAACTGTTTTTGTTGACATTTGCCTTGACACTCGAAATATTTGTCAGCCTACTATAATCTGCCTATCATTATCTTTAGTCATGGTTTCTTGGCTGAAGTCATGAAGGGGGGAGCCATTTAGAGAAAAAAGGGTATTATTGAGGAAGAAGAGAAAGAACTACCGAGATCCCCTTTTTAAATGAGAACTCGAACCAACCCTGATTACTTGAGGTTAACGATCAAGGTTTTGACCGGTCCAGTCGTCGAGTTATCTGGTACACCATGCTCAAAGCGTCAGTGTTTGACAGTGGCTTCATGACACTTTGTGTTCTTTCTCTGTGGGAACCCAAAAATGCCGGCCACTCTTTTGAGCCCATCTGCTGGCTACCTCTACAATCTCATGAACTTGCTTGAAGAAAATTCCTGACTTCCTTGATTTGAAAGCTCAAGACTCTTCATCTATTTCAAAACGCCATTGTTGGCAAGGTCATGACCCTAACGTAATTACTAATTTGCAAACAATATCAAAGGTGAATCTAGCAACTTTACCAGTATTAGCTTTTGGAGTTGGGGGTGTATTTCTGTCACCTCATAAATCAAAGCCAGCAAGTCTCCTATTTCAATAGCGACACAAAACCGATCTTTCAGGAACACATTCAAAATGCTTGCTTGCTTACTGAATGGCAGGAAAGCCGAAACGGCCTTTTTCTCACAAACAAGAACCAATATTCTGGTTGCACTTCCTGCCAATAATTAGAAGATGGTCGATCCAGGCAGTAATGGTTCATAATTAATGAGAACCCGATTGAGTGTTTTTTCCAAAACACAATGAGCAATTACCACCGAGTTCACTCAATATTGAGTAACCATGAAAACACGAGTTTTGGCCAGAATTTGGACCGAGCTCGCATCCACATATTATTTTTGAGTTGTTGCAACATTTGGGTGCGAAAATAATTCCAGGAAAAGGGGCGTTGAAAGCAACACACAATAGATGTGTCAAATTGATCTCGGTTTTTTTGCTTTGCTTTGCTTTGCTCTCCTAATGATTGCTAGATCGGCAAGTGATGGTCTTTTTTAGGGGAAACTTTTGGCACACCCATTTGTTGTACAGAAACGAGACCATATGGATCAATTATAGCGCAACGTCTCAACAATTTGCCGGTAAAGGAATGTCAACCAATGAGGAAAGATGGTAGACAGGAATGCACCAGGAAATCTGTCTCTGCTTTTAGCCAAATAGTTTACATGAGTTATGGGATATTTGAATGAAGTGAGGCTAAATAGACGTGGTGACCCCACTCCGATTGCAACAATGGCATTCGTAGTCACCAGGTATTTTGAGCAATGTTCATGTGTGCCATACAGAATCTACTGGCTAAGCTACTTATGCCATGAAGGATCATCCTCCTTGTTCTCGTTCTCTCTCCCCATGTCATTACAGCTGCCTATATTCAGGCCAAGAAACGTAGAATGCTATCGCTCAAACTGACCAGGCTCTCCATGCAAATGTCACGGATGACAGGCTTGAGCTCTGATCTTCACACGTAAACTGCATTCTGGCGACTGTAAAATTTGTTTGCCGCTCGTTTGGTCGCCTTGTGTACAAAGTCGTCGTTATAACAGTTGTCTTTCTACTATCTATCAGGCAAGCATCTCTCGCGAACGAAACGACCCCTACAATTCCCGCTCAACAAGAGAGAAGGCAAAGGTCTGGCTGTTGTAAATGCTCTCCGATTTAGAGCGACCAATGTGTCAATACTTGCGTCAAATATCTACTTGACAGGGTCAGGCTAATTTTCGCTTGTTTGAATCGAAATTAATATCATTTTGCTCTGTTTTCTTGATGTACCCAAAAGAAAAGAAAGCGACAAATCCACGTTTTTAACATAGTACAGCTTCAGTGAATAGTTCATACTGGCACCCAAAAGAAATATGATCGTAATAAAAATGCCCTTCTCCAAGAACAGACAAAAATACAATCAAAAAGAAATCCTCAGCTTTAGAGAATCCTGGCCCGAGCTCCGCATTTCCAGGATTCATGGTATTTAGTCCAAGCACGAGGCAGTTTATTGTTCTGTAGATTCCCTAGAGCAGTTATCCAGTCTATTTATCCTGACCGGCTGAATGCAGGACTCCGCGAGAAGTCGAGGATGCCAGGTGGAAGATCTGGCTAGCGTACTTACGTACACACATACGTATATACTACACCTCAATATTCAGTGAGCTTTCGTCCCCTCGAAGTTTACGATTCTCCATGATTATTCACAATAACAGCTGCGCCGAGTGTAGAGGAATCCTTGTTCTGCTTTGCATTTTATTCTTCCTCATCCTCCTGGAGGGACATCTAACGCTCCTCAACCGTACCTGCTGCGGTCAACCATCACTTCAATTCAGGTTGGTTTTCAGGATGGCTCATGGGGGATGAGGTTACCGAGCGAGGAATAGACATACTATAGGTAGGGAGGAGGTACGACATGGATGGAAATAAAAACTGTTGGAATTGGGATCCTCTATCGAGGTTTCCTACCTGAAGTTCATGCTGGTTTTTCAAGGAATAAATTTGAATCCAAGAAACTTGATTCCTTGGTATTTATGGAGTGAAAGTATTCTTGGAATTTATTGCGCACTTCCCCGTTCCAAAGCTCTCTCGGAGAAGGTAAATTTGGTGGGAATTCCGGGAGATATTTGGCGGATGAAGAAAAGTTCGTTTGAAACAACACTCGTGAGAGGTTCATAAATCATGTTAGGTGTGATTCAATTCTGAATCAAAGGATAAAGACAAGCCACCACGATTTGCATTTCTGCATTCATTACTACCTTAGAAATGTTAGATTTGAATCACAATACCATTGAGAAGCATGTCAACAAGTACTCCAAAAGCTTGGCCCACTTGAGACAAAGATTGAATTGATTGTCTTTTGCCTGTTGAACATGCCACTGTAGATGGTAAAGCAGATGACAATGAGGAGGTCGGTTTCATGTTTTAAAATACTATAAGAAATTTTGTTTTCTAAGGAACGCACCACGTTGAAAATATAAGAAGTCAGACCATTTTCACATTTCGAACTTTGAAAACATTACGGCCACTTGCAAACCTTCCTTTTTTGGAATAGGTATTGGATCAATGCTTCATGTAAACATCCAATCGATCAAAACCTTAAAATTGGGAAAAATCTGATTGACATGACCTAGTGAGATAGTTAGGTTAAGAGTAGACGCAATTTCAAAAAATCTCAAAATACCCATTATCAAACTCCAGAGGAAAGCAATCTATCTTCTATTTTATTGTGTTGACGTACTGAAAGTGGCATTCAAAAGTTGAAGAGTGAAAAAGTTTGAAAGCGCTTCCCGTAGAACGATCTCGCTCAACGTAAATCATTGGTGTGTCTACGATTTTGTCTACAACTCTATGGGAGCTCGCTCCTTGTTCCATGAAAATAATGCTTCTCATTTGAATATGCTGAATAACAAGGTATAAAGTGTCTCCTGAAGAAGATTTGCTCTGGAGAAAAAAAGAGTTTCTCAATTACTCTTCTTGATTTGAAAGCAACTGTCACTTGCTTGACAGACGTGATCTTAAATTATTCAAGCCATGCAAAAAAAGACTACCTTTGTCTCAGATTGGCTTGCC
>JAAGOF010000185.1:149926-173177 GCA_010645155.1 Tigriopus japonicus | reverse complement strand
CTCATTTGAATATGCTGAATAACAAGGTATAAAGTGTCTCCTGAAGAAGATTTGCTCTGGAGAAAAAAAAAGAGTTTCTCAATTACTCTTCTTGATTTGAAAGCAACTGTCACTTGCTTGACAGACGTGATCTTAAATTATTCAAGCCATGCAAAAAAAAGACTACCTTTGTCTCAGATTGGCTTGCCTCGTCGCCAATTGTGCCTTGAGAGATTGATAGAAGTGGAAATCAAAAGAAATTCAAAGCGTTTACATGCATGTAATCAGCCATAAAAGATCGTTCCATCGGTTTGATTGCCGCCGGTTAAGGCCAAAACCGCAATCTGTAAACCAAGGGAGAGCTAAAAAGGCGGCTTAATGGTCAATTGTTGCTTCTGACAATTACTAAGTGGGGTGACTGATTGCTTGCATTGAATTCCGGGAAATAGAGTAAACCACACATTTGGTTGGCCACAAATCCCAAAATGTCATTAGCAATTGAATAGGCTCGTGCGTAATCCTCCATGCAATATCCAATATGGAAATACAACCTTCCACAAACAAACTTTTGTCAGAAAATCGTGAAAAATTGAACCGACTTTACGAGAAAACGAAAATGAAAACGGCTGATCCGGCAATATGCTGAGAAGATCAGAATAATCATGGCCTTGTGCACCCACACGGACACTTTCTTTCTCCCCAAGCAAAAAAAGTTAGCCCCACAGATAATACTGAGCTCGTAATCCATCTCTGGGACAGTAATGCACACTACGGTAGAACGCCATTCACGGGATCGTTTTGGCACAAAAACTCGGGATGAGTTCCGGTCCTTTTAAGAGAGCTGGCTTTTAGGATACTTCACTGCATGGTTTTCCGCTTTTTGCTTTCGGTCTAGACATTCGGAACCAACTGCTTCGTAGCGGAGTTCATTTGCCTTTCAAATACCAACAATTACGACATCTCATCTTTGGTGGAAGCTTTGGGCACAAACAATGGAAATCGACGAGGAAGAGAGCGATATCGCCACTTAGCCTTTGAGATATTTGTGACCGGTTTCACTGAGCATTTTCCCAGATCTCAGGCGTTTCTCGCCCTCATGAGGGAGAAAAATTGCTGCTGTCAATCTGTCTAGAAAACCACATTTTCAAACATCATTCTGTTTAGATTTTTCTTTGGGAAAACAAAGAGACTCAAAGCTATTTCAGCTTGTTTGACATCTGCTGCTGATGACACTACTCTCCGCCAAAGCATAGAAGCTCACATCAACCCCAAAAGCTGGGAAGAAATTGACAGCTGGGTTTGAAATATGCAAATTGTTCCCCTCTCAGCTCTTAAAAAAGTCCCCGAAAATGTCACCAAACACAAATTCCCATCCCGTCATGAAGCTAGTGGTCAGTGGGAACGGATGGAATTGGTTTTTTCCTTGTAAACCGGCCGATTTGGATTATTGTCACGTTTTCTGTCTCAATTCAAACTTGAGTGCCATCCATTGTCCAGTCAAAGAATAAAATATGAATATGTCGTTGCCTTCAATGCAAAACATAAGGGTAAGTGGTCGAACTGAATATTCACATTCCAAAGCCACTTTAGTAAAAACCGGCGTGTTTCGGAAAAAAGCTCAGCAGTAGTCATTATCATACCTCACTTTCAGGGCAGAAGATCGATTCCTTGATAATACTTGGCCTAATTTTCTCTTCCGATGACAGGATTGATTGGAAGTTTCTCCCCCCCCCCCCGAAAATCTTCCAACTCCGCCTTCTTGAACAAGTGGCATCCAATCTTCATGTCAAGCCCTGATTGGCCCCCATCTTCGGACTTCTTCATTTTCCAACCAAACTCACAAAGAACCCTCCAATGTTGGTGAGCACAAGGACCACGACAAGGCTGATGATGATGGCTTCATCAGAGAACTACTTTCTCTCGGCCAGTATTCATTATTCAACCGCCGAATCCGTAATTACTTTGAGCGCACTTTAACCCGGTTACGGGCCCAAAAAGAGGAAAGGGAGGACCCTGCAGAAAAGCATGTGTCAGTACTTGAGGCTTGTTATCTTCCCATTTGACATTGAAACCCAATCAAGCCTGAAATGTGCTTGAAAAATCCGAGGTGTCAATCAAAACGAGATCTCAAAAAGCTCAAGCCCCTGAGCTCGGGACAACTGTCAGGCTCAAATGCCAAAAGTCATTGATGCCCAACGATTTTTGACTCATTGCACTCACAAAGACTCTTCTCACACATGTCTTGGCAAGCTCCAAAGGCTTTCACTCATCAGACCACCTAACTGGAACATTTTACAACGGCGGAAACACTGCATTTTTCTCCAACGCGTACAGCAACTGATGAACGTGAGCGAGTTACTTCCCAAGTGTGACCAACTCAAACAGGTTTCTTAATTTTTTTAAAACGATGTAACGTCTCACAATTGATCCAGCTAGTTTTTGGCCATTCGAACAAACATGGTTTTGAATCCTCGTCCATCTGCCATGACAATTTAGGGCTATTGCTGATTCATGGATGGAGGGTAATGTGGTGGTGGCCTCTGGATTTGTGAGCATGAGGAGGGGCGACTCATTTTTCATTTTTTCATAAACCAAGCACAATTGATTCCCAACTTCAAATTGATGAACAAACATTTATTTCCAGAATTAAGCACGTTTCATGGTTAGCTAACAAAAATTCCGAGGTAATCAAGGACAAAACCATTTTTTCCTTCGTCTCATTTGTGCTGGTCGGATGGGAAAATTTCCGATGGGTGGACGGACTCACGAGAAAATGGGGGGGTCACTCCTCGAGTCGATCGCCAACAAGCTTCAAGACCCATAGAAAACCGAGGGATTGGTGGAGAGAAGTGAGCTTGTTAGTCGGATTGGCATCAATGGTTGGTATGGTGGTTGTTGCTTTTGGGTAGAGAATCAGCTTTCGCATGACAGAGCAATTTTCACCCTTCATCGCATCATTGAGAGCTTTGGGAAAACGATCACAAGACCTACCAAATCAAAGGGGGAATGGCATGTATCTATCTATCTATCTAGTGATTCTTCTAGCCGCACATCCAACCTGTATTCTAGTCATAACATTTATTTTATCACTTATTCATGGACTCGGAAGTTTCAGAGTCAATAAATGTGGCTGGAGTGGTGGTTTAATTTATGGTAATGGTATCAAAGATCATCGTGTTATCTATCCTAGAGATTTATGAAGTGTACATTGAGGAGGGAGATACAGTGCAATAATTCACAGCCACCCTTTATCTGTGCTGACATTGAAGCCAAGCCATAAACCATCGAAAGTTGTTTTTGTCTATGCATATCGTATTTGGATATTTTCAACTTGCAAAAAATGCCCTAAAATGGACCTGATTGGCCAATAAAGCACGATTACTGTCCACATGTCTTTGTGGAGGAGATTAATTCTGATGTATCACTATCCATCTATTTATAAAAAGCAGACCTATAACTCACCGTGCTTTCCCATCCCAAAAGTTCCAAACCCTTTTGGGAAGAAATAGTCTAATCTTGTCCATTGTGTAAGATTCGGGTCTGTGTCGCTCTTCATTCTGAAATGATTGATTCTTGTCTACGTCTATTCAAACAAGAGATGGATATTGATTGAAATTCCAGGTTTCATTCTAAGCTGCTGTTCTCCTGTGTAGGATGAGAATGATCACTCCACTCCACAATTCGAGTGTTATCCTCGTGGGAGATTTTGCCTTTGGGCCATTCATGCAGAATCCATCCAGGGTCCAATGCTTGAGTGCGCTTAATACTGCAATAATCACCTTGGAATGCATAAATTTGACTCTCGTTTGGGTGTTCGTGAAACACTCCATTCACAAGAGTGCGAGCCAAGTAAGTAGGTAGCTTGGGTGAGCAGAAACTCACCGACAACTGTCAATACAGGAAATCCAAGGAGAAACAGCTTTTCAGGCAGTCAACAGCAATGACCTCTCTTTATGTGTCCACTATTGTATTGAATCGTTGGAAACTATTTTAACAAAACAGGTCTCAAATTTCAGGAATATGTACATGTTGTATAAGGAGAAGAGCTCCTACTACTACTATAGAGATAAGGATCATATGTAGATTTTCAAACAGTCCTGTATAGGAAGAAGAGCAGGAGGCAACAACATTCATGGGAAGTGGGAATGTTTGACAGGCTATTGAGTGAGATTTGTTGGCCATTTTGGTTGGGCTTTCACTTGAGGAAGCCCCCCGCTAGGAATCCAGTCACTTTGCAACAAAAATTGACAACATTACAACCGAGAAATTCAGGCCAATTCGCGCTCGGATGTCTTGTTCGTCCACGAACAATCGAGCTTATTATTCATTCAGAAATCAAAGCCATTATTATTTCAAACGACCACTTCGACCATTTGAATGGATATGACGAGAACGACATTTATGAAGACATGTGGAGCCTCTGTATTCTTACAACATACAAAAACACATTTTGTGGCTCAACCTGTTCCAAGATCAATACTTGTTTTGCATATTGTTCTTCAAGGTGGATGAACTTTGTGTATTCTCACTGAACTTTGAACGTTTAATCCCGACGACATTCCTGACTCAACCACAAAGGATGACTCAAGAAAAAGCTTGTTAGCACATACTCAGTGCACACATGTGCAATGTAAGGACTTGGACAAGTTTCCCTCTACTGGAAAAAATATGCCAAACAAATATTTTCGTCAATTTAATGAAATCCAACCAAAGTTTCCAACAAAGATGTTTTGGTAGATCCACCAGAATGTTGGCTCTGATCCCTTTTCCAATAAAACTACACACATCTCACACCTGAATGCAATTTGTCACAATATCCTAAGGCATTTTAATCCTGGCTTGAGAATCTCGAGATCCTGAGACTTTGTCGGATCGTAATCTACCGGCTCCTCATAACATCATGGAGACTTCCCCGGATTTTTTGTTCTTTCCTATTTGGGCTTTGGTAGTGATGTGTTGGAAAGTAAGATCGACATTCAACTACTCCTAATGGTCTTGAACTGACAAGGTGTCGTAGAGAGAGGCAGCTGCAATCCCAATCGCCAATAATATCGCATAGTTTTTCCAGCTTCATTCATATTCCTGCTCTGCCAGAAGAAAAGATTAATGATCAACCAACGACAAATCGTGTCTTGTCCTAACTTTTTACTCATTTTCAGTCAGCCTCCTCCTCCTCCAACAACTCTTCCAATCCTGTCCAATCTGTGAGGGAAGATCATGTTTTGCAGACATTGTGTTGACATGTCTATCCGGTTCATCCGATTGTTATAAAAAGGGTAACTTTTGGATCTCTTTGAAATCTAAATCAACTTTTCTATTGTGATTTGGGAGTTCCTGAATTAAGAAACTTGACATCTGGACGGTCAGTTTGGCCAATTTCCATAAAAATATCGTTGAATAAAGAGGTCTAGACATCCGTGAGAGAGAGAGAGACAGAATGCAGCCTCTCATATTTGTTTCCCCATTTGCATTTGATAATTTGTTTCGCCGTAATGATGTTGCTCATCCGGTATTTGGCACTCGGACTGTCATCAAGTTCGATGGGAACTGGGTATGAGAAATTATCATCTTTTGCCATAAATACCCTGGTGTGGTTACGGGGGAACCCTGTGCAGATCCTCGACCATTACCGAAGCTGTAGTAGTAACAGCACGGCAAGTGAGGGACTGCTCAAAATTGGGTCTTCTGTCTTCGCTTTTGAACTTGGCCAAAGACAAATGAACAAGTTGAAATGATCACAGTTTATTTTTGGACACGAGACCAGACTCCGAAACGGTGCTCGTCCTCTTAATGAACACGAGTGACAACTCAAATTGAAAAAGGAAACTCTTTCTGAGCCTGAGGGGGATTTTAGACATCTCGTCAATTTTTTGGGAATCGCTTTTGCAGATGGAATATTGGAAGCGGTGTCTAACTATTGTTTTAAACACATCCGTTATCATGAGGCCCCAAGTATAGATTCAGCATAATAGATTTCATTCTTAACTTCATTCCTAAAAAAAAACATCATTTCCAATTCATTGTAAAGGCCTCTATTGAAATGGAGGATCAAAAGAAAAGTATCATATTTTTAAGGCAACATAACTTTTTCTATGTGGCACACCAACTTTTCCGTGAACTGAAGGCTAATAGCTCTTGAATGTTCAAGCGCTTTTAAAATAAAAAATGGAAGCCCTTGATCTTACCACCTCCCATAATGTAATATGATTTCTAAGTTCATGGAGCTTGACAAATGTCTTAACTGAAACGAGAAGAACTTAAGAAAAATGATTATCCAAAAAATGAAAATTGTCCTTTTGTGGCGTATTAATTTAAAAAATTATACGCCTTTTTTTCACGCCAGTTTTCAGTTTTGCCCTCCTTTAAAAGCCTACTTTGGATATACGTATTACGATCTACACAGATTTTATTATTCCTTTCAATGCAAATTGACCTGGACTTCCTCTAATGTTACAAAGAGATATAGGTCAAGATAGTGCATGCACATGTCCGTTGAATGCATTGGCGGCGTTCTTCTATCGTACATTTATTTCGACCAAAATCTGGATTCCTACACCTGCATTTCAAACAATAGCTTTAATCACCAGTTTCGAATGATGGCTCTTCCTGCTGTCGAATATTGTTACAAAGTCAGTGTTCTGATAACTAAAATAGCTTTAGTGCCCATTAATATGGTATGTCTGGAACAAAAAAGAGCAAAGATTCCGATCTCTTTCCAATGTGAATGTGTCTCTTTGGTTTCAATGTCGAACGGTATCCGACTCATTCCCTCTCTAAAAACCGAGAGGGAACGGATGATGCTTCATTGACTGGGAGTAAAATCTCATAAATTACTTTTTTCCCAACTCTTCTGTTTTAAGTTCCTCTTTTCTGAATGGGACAACCGGGTGGATATTTTTTACTTTTTACACTATTCTTTGAATAATCCCAATAAGCGCTTCCCATCCTTTTTCAATAAAGCCAGTAACACGTGCGTTGGGATGAAAACCTGCTCAAGACACACGAGGACTGTGAATTCAAACACCCTGTAAAAATATAGCTTCGAAGAACGTGCTTGTCCCCTTTTGAACTACGCTTGCCACATGTACTGAATGAAATGAAGGAATGCCTCCGTGTAGTATTGACATTAATGGCTGTTTAACCCGATGCTCGCTTGACTAAGTGTACTGGATCGAACTCACTCACTAACCGCACATTTTGCTCAGGTTTTCGAATGGACTGAGCTCGTCCCACAGATCTTTTTCCCTTTTTCCGTTCCAGAGCCTGTCTCCCTTGGTTGGCAATTTTGAGGATGTAAGTCATTTGTTTGATTTTGACACGGCTTCTTGTGGCACTAGCAATCGCCAATAGTCTCAAAGGATCGATCCTGAGGTGAACCAAAAGTTTTTTTAGGCTTTAGTTCCCATGGTGTTTTTAACATTTACGGTACATTTTGCCACGGAAAATTGGAAGACTAGCTTGCTTGAGTTGTTAGTAATGTGAGGGTCCTGGGTGATTTTCCAATGGGAAGAATTACATCAAAAAAGGAGGAAAAAGTTCAAATATTTATGCCTGTGTGGACATAAATGCAAGTGTCAAGTTCTTTTTTTTCTTTTTCAACATGTTTAATGATTCTTCATAAACAGTTAAATGGTAAATGGCCGCACATATGGCGAATACATTGTAAATCGAAGGCTCGTTTGAAGGGTACAAGAGAATGAAATATCCAAGCGTTTAAAATTAGAGCGATACACAAGGCTTAGTCATTAGTGTAATTGATAGGTGATTTTTACAGAGAAAACTGATGGTTTTTAAAAAGGATGACGGGCTATTTACCGTATGAGAATGTAATCATAAGTTCATAACACTAGAACAAGAGTTGCCAACCACTGGGTCAATGTGGGTCAATGAGTAATCTTTGGTGGGCGCCTGGAGTATTTATGCTTTTCTCGGAGTACAGTAATCTAAATTACTTTACGCAACAGCTGTTTTTCTAGAATCCCTCTTTCCTTTTTTCCAAATCGTTGGGGATGACAAAAAAGATTTATAGAGATTTAAAGAGTTCACTTTAAGCACCTTGATCGAATTAATTCAACGTATAGCTGTATTAAAGAAAAAAGTTCATAATGTCTTTATTCTTTTGGAGTAGCACGAGAATCTAAAATGCACATTTAAATCATGATTTGTTTCTTGTCACAGCTGCATAATCATTTTTATTGACCTCCTTCTCCTTTTATGCGACTTCCTCCAAGCCCAAGGAAGTTAAGTCCAAAATATAACTTACCTACAACTTACTTTATTGCCCTACAAATCACATTACTACCCTACGAATCAATTCAATGCTCTACATCTCGACTATTTTGCTGAAAGTTCATATCATACGCACAATAATTTGTACGTGTGAAACCCCCATCTCATTGACGAGGAATGATCCAAATCATCCAATGTTAAATTCGTGGTAGGCTTTTATACTAAGGCACTGAGTAGCCAACATACGAACTGATGATGGACTGACGGGAGGTGAACAAAACTCCAAAAACCCGTATTGAGCAGGCAATGCATGCAGGTCAGATAATACGAATTAGTGATGTGAAATCTGGGCTTGGGCAAGTTTTTTCACGGGAGGTTGCAAGGTAGGGTCACTTAATGGAGGTTTTGTGCTTTGCTAACTAACTTAAGCAAACACAAATTTGAGGTTAATTTGCAACCCTGATCCAAAGTTACGAAAGTCTTGTGCTTCTTAATGAAAAACCGGTTTTTGAAGATAGGTAGGCAGAGGGAATACCATTTCACTGAAGGTAAATTGGCGACCCCGGTGTACGATGTCACGAAAAAAAGCTTGCCCAAGCGCCCAAGTCACATCACTAGTACGAATGTCTATGGTTGAACTAATTTTCAGGGTTGAAAAAATCGAAACGGAAGTTTCAAAAAGGATAAGTAAGTCAACAAAATACCATATGCACCCAGAAATGAAGTGGGTAATGGCCAAGATCCGACATCACTCGTTTCATTTTAATTGACCCCCCTCGGGCTGACGCCCTCGGGTCGCCAATAACATGAAACTCCCTCCGCCGGATTTTGGCCATTACTCCCTTCCTTTGCAGGTGCATAAATAGTATTTGTATGTTCAACATTTCCAAGTCTTTGGCAATTACAAAAGAAGCTGAAAAGAAAGCAAGGCCTGAAACATGTTTCGCTCCCTAATTCTATAATTAAGAAGATGTTGTCAAATCACTTTCTCTCTTCACACATGTTCATGATTAGTCTAAGAAGAAGCTAAAAAGTTCAATGTGCTTTCGTTCATTGGAATAATGACTTCCCACCAGCTCTCGTCTCAATCCTTTGGAATCTTACTTTGTTTACTAAGCTCTTTCAATCATAGCATCACTATGTATTTGAATAAAGCATTTCACGTGAGCCCCATTGTGGCTCTGACTCCTCAGTTTCTCTTGTGCTCTGTGGTTTGTTCGGCAATGGTTTTGGCTTATTCAATTCCGTGGAAGCCTGTGGATCTCATCAAATGTGGCGAGCGAATCATTCCAGTTTTATACGCTTATGGTGTCATAGTGTTTGTGGGGTTGAACTGTTCCTACGCAGCCGTGACATTTCTGCCCTTGGGAGACGTAGTTGTGATTATGTTCTCTATACCAATCTTCAGCTTTATCCTGGCCTTCTTTGTTCTGAAGCAGAAGGTGGAACCGATTCACTTTCTTTGTGGAGGAGTCATCACCTCTGGTAAAAGAGGGACAATTAAAGATGTAAATATGAAGGGCATTCAAATTATAGCTCGTATGCTTTGTCTGCGCCAAGGCAAGCAACAAGCATACTTCCGATCCAATATTAGCTTGTATGCTATGATGGCAAAGCTCGATAGTTGACTTGCAAGCTTACTTCAGAGTGTCCTTGCCTGGTTTTCTCCATCAATTTAGCTTTTCTCGAATGCGACGGTCAGTTTTGATCTTGAAATTCCTAAACATCTAGGATCATTCACTCGCCCACTTTCAAAGTCTTCTCCCCCTAATTTCAGCTACCCCACATTTCTCCTTTTTTTCTCTTCCTTGTCCCCTTTTCAACCCCGCTCTCAAGAACAGGTCAAGGGGCATGCAATTTTTAACAGCCAATTCAAAGAAACACTGAAAGGAAGTTTGCTTGGAATTGGTTCCATTGGCATTGAAGTGTTCGAATGGGAATGCTTCAACAATGCCGGAGAACTTCCCTTTTCGAATGCTTCCGGTCAGGGTTGCCAACTGGCGATTTCCATCGCCGGATTTCACGAATCTGTCGATTTTGAAACGTGTCTGGCGATAGAAAAATTAATCTCGCGAAATCAGCTGATCTGGCAATAAATCTGGCGATTTTGATCTCACTGGCAATAAATCTGGCGATTTTAGTATTTCTGACGATAAATTTGGCAAAATGAGCAAATTTGGCAAAAAATAGGCGAAATCGGGGAAATTTGGCGAAAAAATTGGCAAAATCGTCCATTTTGGGCGATAACTCAGGCAAATTTTGATTCTCTCTTTATATTTTTTACTTTCATTCTGACTGAAAACCAAGGATCAAATATTTTAGACGGCAATCACTAATTGACCAAAGTATTTTTTCTTGATTTGATTGTGCTTTTACCAAGAACGAGAAAATTTTGTTTCGCTCTTTTGTTGTAGAACTTACTTCCTCCCTGTTTGCGACGAATCTTTCCATTAAACGACCCATTATAAATTTGTAATTCTCATCTAGACGACTTTCAGGGACTCTATCGGGCAGCTAATTCCAACTCCGTTAGAGACCAATGCTTTTATGAGACATGACTTTTCCCCACTTGGGTTTTATTTTTTTGACATTTACGTGGAATGACATTCTGTGTACCAACTAAAATCGGTAAAAAAATAGACTAGATTCTTAAACACTAGAGTTTGGGAAAAAGTAACTGTTATTGGTTTATTGGTTTATTGTTTCATCAACTCATGACACTCAGCAAGTGTATAAAGAGTGTAGGAATTGTCTTACTCCAATCACTCAGAGAGTTTTATGATGAAAATGTAATCAATTAAAGCATTCCCATTCGAATACTTCAATTAAGGAAGCCAGAGTGGCCGCGCGTACTAAAGCACTCTTGTAAGAGCCGAGTGTAAGTGTTTTCCCAGACGGCATAGGTTCGAATCCTGTTGGGGGTCGGATTGCAGTTGTCGGGAGAAATCCTTGTTTACAGGGAATCGCATTCCTTGTAGCGGTAGTAGAAAATCCGCAACAACAACAACAAAAAAAAATCTTGCTCTAAAGGTATCTTATTCGCCCATTGTTAATCATGTAGCGTAAACGATTAGCAGAAGTTATTCTTCTTGGTTTATGTTCAAGAACACAAGTATCGATAGCCAGCAATCACATCTAACTTGATAACATGTTTCAGGAGAAATCATGGTGATATGGTCACGAATTGAGAAGCCAATTGGATATTCAACCTTTTCGCTCTGGACAGGAGTGACCATTTCCATATGTTGGGCTATAATGTCAGCTATGAAAGGCGTTTTGGTGAACGGTTTCCTACAAGATATTTCCCCTTTCACCGCTCTACTCTATACCACTGTTCCATCAACCTTCTTCATGATGATCTCATATCCTTTTCAAAGTCAAACCTTGAGTCAGCTTTGGATGGAGTTGATAGAATTCTACCAACCAATTGCCTTCATGAGTGTCAATGCTCTTTCCCGACTTCTTCTCATGCACATGGCCAATCAACGAGTGGATCCCAACACAATATCTCTAATCCGATGTTCTGAGATTGTCTTGGACTTTCTGTTGCAAATATTTGTCATGAACGAACCTGCCAATAACAGCGAACTTATTGGAGCGGGTTTGGTTATGGTGGCCGTATTCGTGCTTTCTGGGTTTAAAGCCGGATTTATATCGTACTTCAACACTCCAGATAAGAAATAACCAACTTCTACGATGAATTGGACAGTGACAGCTCTGATTAGGTCATGTCCCGATGCAATTTTGCATGCATTGTTTCAAGTTCTGTTTTTTGTCGGGCGGGTGCAAGAACTTCATGTGGAATACAAAACAAATGAAAATAAAAGATTTATCAAACAGACAGGATCTCATCAAGAGATTGAGCTATTCAAATCATAGATTTGCGACCAACGATCTCAACCCATTTGCAATTGCTGAAGAGCAGAGAATGATGTCATCTAAGAGAGACAAAATCTATGGCTCCATGAATCGGGGACATGACACGGTTTCACATGGAATAAATGTTACTTATTATATTGGGCTAACTGGGAACAAGGGGACCTCACTGGGAAAATTAATGACTCCTCTTTTTTTGCTGAGTAACATCCATGATTGTAATTCCAACTTGAACTTCCCTAAAAAAATCTCCCAACTTTGAGTGACACGCTAATATCCATGTCATTGTATGGTGAATGAATGCCTGGACTTTTGGCTTGAGGGTTCAGTCTGAGGTGTGACTTTGCAGTTTAACCCATTCTTCCCGGATTCAAAGGAAGTCCAAAAATTGTTCCCCCAAAATGAGTTCCCTTCTTTTTGGGTATCGCTCGAATCCCACCTGAAATGAGCATTGGAACTGGAAGTTCATTATTCATTTTTCTTCATTTGAATATGCAAGCAACATGTTAATTAGAGATTGACGATCTGTACATACTTGAGCAAAAAGAGTGACGTGTAAAAACTCCCCTTCTAAACAAGGATGACTAAATTTTGTTTGCTTTATGATGCTCAAGGTTCTCTCTGATCCTCGTTTTTGTCTTTAAAATAAGCCCTTTTAGAGTATGGCATTCCAAAGCCTCCAGAACCAATATGGAAATAGTAGTGTACTGCCTGCCGAGTATCAAGTAATAATTTATCCGGTTTTTGCCCTTGGATTTCCAATCTCACGGCTGCTCACTTGATTACATTTTTTGCTGTTGACAAAACCCATAAAGTTCATGCAGAGATAATAAATCAGCCTGATCACAAGTTTTCCCTTTTATCATGCTTGTCCATATGGATGGTAATATTGGAGCTCCTTAGGGAGCTTCATGAGCTTCTATTGCTTCCAATTCATTAAATCACAAAATCAGTTTTGAATTCCAGTTCAAATGAATTACTGCAAGAAACTCACGGTGCATCATCCCTATTCAGCATGAATATGAACTGATGAGAAATGGGATTCAATGTCTGTTGAAATGCTTGCAAACTCCCAAGTCACACCTCATTAATCTTGAAATACGATCATCAACAACGTGGCATTTTCAGCAACTGAACAGCAACCCTGAATTTACAAATCACAACAATCCTGCAAAAGTGAAAATCAGGTTCGGAACACGCCTTAGGGAGTGGGAATATTCTTCATTTGTTTGGCATTTATTAAATTTTGACTAGAATCTGGTGGTAGCTAATGATGGTATGGAGTTTCCCAACAATGGGTCAGAGGCCGTGTTTAATCTCCGATTGACTGAAGGATGAAAAGAGCCCCATTGACACATCTTCACACAGCCCTGGATTGGGAAACCAAATACTGAATATTCACCCTTCCTGAATTATTGCTAGGACAAGTTTTATGAAACAAAATCACTTACAATGCTCCCCCTTCTCTCTATTTTCATGCAGTATGGCTTTTGGGACCTGCTTCTCTTTTATATCTACTAGTAAGAGGAGTCGTTAGAATAAAATTGAACCCATGGGACTCCCTTCAAATATGCCAAGCAATAGTAAACAATTTGAAAATTTGCCATAGTTTGGGTTTATGTTTTTTAAAATGCACGATTAAAGGAAGTGTGATGTAGATTTGTAATTTTAATGTGTCGTGTTGTAGGGGAGGAATGAAAGGAAAAAGCGATCAAGGCTTTAATCCCTTTTTATTCATGCATGACTGACTGAATAGAAAGCAGAAAAGCCAGGTTGAACCAGGTATACGATGGTTTGAATACTAAAAAGCCCATTTGAAATGAAAGCCTTTGTTGAGGAGGATTAGGAAAAATTGATGAAGGTTAATAACTTTGACGTGTACTGATTTAACTGAAATGGTGATGAGCAAACGATTGCACCGATTCATACAAAGCAACAGTCGACCTAGGATTTTCTAGCTAGCAAATTGCATGAGATCAAGACCAAAGCCATTCTGCGGTTTTGCCCGTTTGAAAGAAAAATCATCTCTTTATGAGGGGACACGGTCAAAAACAGCATCTCAAAGTTTCTAGGGTGAAATTTGTCTCATGCATATTTTTTGGAACGAATTAATCTACAAGGATTGCGACTCTACTTAACGGTATTATGAGAGCACAGACCACGGAAATTAAGAAATCCTTGGAAAGAGCAACTCTGATTGAAAGGTTCAGAGATTTTGGTTTATTTTGTCCCGTTGTGAGTTTTGTCCGTACTTTCCTAGGGGCGGTTTTTCAGATGGTGACAAAACTCTTCATTTTCAACTTGTGATGGGCCAAAGCGGCCAAAATTCGGTTTGGTTTCGTCAAAAAAAAGCAGGCATAGAATGGAGCTTGAGATAAAATTTGCAGTTTATTTTATTTTTCGGCCCAAAAGTTCTAGACCACATTATTCCGAAATGTAAAATATACCGGGATCTTTTCTCTACCATCCCATGAAATATATTATATTAGGTTAATCATGTTTGCCATTAATTTATGTAGCCAGTTACTTCCGGTTTTTGTTGAGCCCAATTTGGCCAAAGCTTTTGGTTTCGATTAAGGGCCCTTTCAGCCGATCACTAGTCTTAATTATCTTGATTTTTTAACCTTGCGTCACTATTTTTGAAGGCCACCGATTTCATATCTGTAGCAAATATCCTTGGTCGTTGGCAAAGTTTTTTTTTTTTTGAAATTTGTTCCTTCCTTGTTCATGAAAATGCTTGCCTGAAAATGACACTTTTTAACTGGCCGGTTAAGTTACGATTGGAATAAAAATTGGTCGCGAATTCTGGAATCGCCCGTTTCTCAATTCACCTCAAAATATCAATAAAAGATGGTAGGTGACACACACATGAAGAGTGAAGACAGATCGAAGGTAATTTTTGTCCTGACCAGAAGAACACACCATTCGTCATCGGGAAATAAGTTCCCCCAAGAAAAAAGTAAAAAAAAAACAGAAAAAGATTATATTTTCAAAATCTTTTCAGTGCATGGTATGTTTTATCGCAAGAGCAGTACTTTTAGGGACAAACAGATTTTAGGCCTTGGTTAATTGTAGTGAGCAAGGGATATGGACCTTGTCCACATTGGTTGGAAAAGTCGTCAGACGGCAGGTCCCAAATCATTGCCCCGCCGAGATCCTGGTCCAAAACATACTGAACCTTAGCCTTTGTCGACTTCACCGTATCAAAGCCCACCCACTGATCTCCCTTATACGCATATGGCCCAGCCTCATCTTCGACCAAAGTCCAGCCGTTGTTCTTGATCCTCATACAAATCTCCATGAAAGACAATGTACCAACTTGGTTAGTAATAGGTCCAGCCAATCCGCCACCACTTGAAGGCATGGGTGGAGCTCCATTTGCTCCTATGACTGTAAAACTTTTGCCATAAGTTGGAATACCCAAGATTAGCTTGTTGGTAGGAGCTCCTAAACTCTTTAGGACATTGACAGTGTTTTCAACATCATTGCGAATGGTGTCCCAGGATCTTTGTCTCATGGGAGCATGGTGGTCGGCTTGGGGCTCCCAACTGCCATGATAATCATAGGTCATGATGTGAATGGCATCCAAGCTTTGAGACAAACTTGGGATATCCAAACCCTCAAGAATTTTACTTTCTCCAGCCGAAATGGCAGCCGTTAGTTCATAACCATGAGGAGCTAGAGCCATCTTTAATTCTTCAGCCCAAGCAGCAAATCCAACCTTGTCACTAGCATCAGGAAACTCATAGTCCAGATCCAAGCCATCAAATCCGTATTTTTGGAGAAACGCTACGGCCGAGTCGACGAATTTTTGTCGAAAGCTTTGGCTCCTCAGCATTGTTTGGTATCGAGCTTTGTTATCCTGAGAATCGTTCCATCCTCCCAAGGCAATCATGAACTTGGTATTGGGATAGAGACCTTTCATGCCGGCAAACAACCTATAATTGTCAAGGCCCCAATTGGCAGCCAAGTCCAAATACGTGTCGTGAGCCACAATTTCATAATCGGGACTCAAAACAGCGAAGGAGTAGATGACATGGGTGCACAGATTGAAGTCGATATCCTTGACTTGATATTTGCCAATGCCCTGTCGCCAATAGGCCCAATTAGGGTAGTAGCAAACCACCTTTTTACCCTGATCACAACCTCCGGAAGGCATGGTTGTCGAGGTTGGTTTATCGCTCGAAGCTTGAGATGGGCTGGAACTGGTTGAGGAATGGAAAGTTACGGTAGTCGAATGTGGAATCGTGGGTTGGATTGAAGATGGATTCTGAGGAGTTGAAGGCTCACAGTCCACGTTTTGAGGCCAATCACAACCGTTGACGTTCGGATTAAATACTAATGAGGACGGGCATGTAAATTTATGAGCTGTGAGACCGTCACACGTGTAAAAAGAGGCACAGTCTGTGGGATCACGATGATATCTACCCTGGTTGGCTTCCGAGCAAGTAAATGCTTGGGCTGCAAAAAAGTTAAAATGCATTTTAGTGAATGAACCGGTTCCTTTGGATGAAAAGATGTGCTCACCATGTGCAACAACCAAAGTCAAACATAATGCAATACCCAGAAACTGTTTCATTTTGATACTTGTCTTGGACTAAGTTTAGATATCAATGAAGTTTTAGGTCCTGTGAAGGCCCTTATATAGGTTGTAAATGAAAATATCTCACCTTTGTTAAGATGAATCAATGGAAAGAAAAACTAGGCCTTTTGAGGGTTCCTAGAATTGACTTGGCTCCCTCATCTTATCTGGAAACGAAACTGTCATCTTCTCCCTTTGAGCAGCGGCAATAAATTATCAGCTCATTTGGCGCGTAGCGAGAAATAAGGCGTAAGTAGTACTTCAAGTACTAAAGACGAACCTCGACTCTTTGAGAGTTTGAGCTCGTCTTCCAGTTTCGGTTTGTTTATCTGATACATAATTCTTCTAGTCCCAACTTGTTTGTAAATTTCGAAAGTACTCAGAGGTGCCCATTCTGGGTTCAGGTTGCGTTGTTCGAGGCAATAATCCTCTAAACACAATTGAGGAGACGTGTGGGAAGACCTGGGATTGAACCCATGACCTTGACCACAACTCCGACGCGCGTTGATATAGTAAAGGATTTCGGACTACCTGGATGCTTCTGCTTTTGGCAAAAACCAATATTTGAATTATGCGCCAGTCAGAGAAAAATTTAATCAAACTATTTTCAACCCTGTTTTCCTGTTTCCCTGTTTTTCAACCCTATTTTCAACCAAGTTTCAACCCTGGTTTCAACCAATAAATCGTTCATCAGTCCTTTTTTGTTGTTGGATTGTGGAACACATTTTGAAACACCACCGACTTCACGAAGGGCCAGTGAGCGGCGTCGTGAATGCTCTCATGCAAGCCCTCCAATTTGATTCAATTAGATCACATCTCCAATTTCCCTCCAGTCAATATGTCTGTCCCACTCTGACTTGGTTTAAGGATCAATTTCCCATTTATTTTATAACCACAGTTATTTATTTTATCTTTATTTGATAAAGGTCTTAACCACCAAGTCTCGAGTTATTATACATTAATCCCAGTATGCAACTAAAGATGGAAAAAATTCCAAAAACATTGGATCACAAAGAAAGTTGAAGGGTAGTTAATTGCGCATGCGGTCTTATAGTAACTGTTAACCTCATTTCTTGGTTTTATTCTATCATGAAACATTTCTTTAAAAACTTTTATCTAAGAATTAACATTTAGCTGTAACATAATGAGTCAGGTTTATGGGACTTGTGTTGGAAATCTCGTTGAGACAAGATTATCTAAGCTAGTTGAAAATCCTTCCAGCAAGTGCGAAAAACTACAGACTGGTGCGACTAACGACTTTACTGTAGTCTGATGTTTTTAGTATTAGCCAAAGTAGTACATTTACTATGATAGAAAATACTAAAGCGTCTGACTTTTTTAGCATCATGCATTTTCAAGTGTTGAGATACGAAATTTAAAATTACAATGACGTGGATAAAAGTAGTACAATATTTCTCGAATAAAGTTCAGATGAAATTTTTGGTCTTGTTATTACTGTTTCATCCACAGTTCTAGACCAGGGTTCGGGAACCGTAACAAGACAAACGATCCTGCCGTTAGGAGTGTGAACGGATTACACCACTTGGAATGGAGTCATTCTATCAACAACAAAGTGGCACGTAGTTGAAGATACCCCTTCCCGTCCCTTGGTGCCATTGATATCCTGCCAGACATGCGTATCCCTTGGGATTTTAACAATCAATCTTCCTCGTTTCAATCAGGAAACAACAAATTTGATAATCCAAGCCATTCAGGGCGTTGTGTCCTCTTTAAACGATATCAGGGTGGGCAAGTTTCGTCCCGTTTTTTGAGGGGGTCGGTCTCCCTTGGGGTCGCAAGGTGCATCTACATCTTGTGGATGATCCCAAACCAATGGCTTGTCTTCCACGGAATATTCCCTTCCACTTGAGGATCAAAGTGGAACAGGCTATCGAACGGATGTTACTGGATGATATTATCGAATACCATCAAGGGCCTTCACTTTGGATAAGCAACATTCAAGTCGCTCCAAAAGATAATGGGGAAATAAGAATCATAATAGACCTTAGGAAGCTCAACAAAAACCTAGTTGATAGCCGAATCTCAATTCCCACCACTGACTTTACAGGGCTGGTGGGATGTCGATTTTTCTCCAAGCTAAGCTTCAGATCTTAGTTCCACCAACTAGCACTAGTTGAGTATGGCAGACCGCTTACAGTATTTTGAGTTGGAACAGACCTCTTTCGCTTCAAGAGACTGCCAACAATTTGTTCATTTTAGGACGAATTCGTAAAAAAATCGTGCAAATAAAGGCGAAAATTGCAAAAAGGCAAATAAATGTTTTTATGTTAGCAAAAATATGTTTACACTTTTTGCCCGTCCCAAATAATCACGACTCATCATTCCGGTTATTCCTCCAACGGCACCTCGACGTGGGAATGACACTGAATCCTGAGAAGTGCATTTTTGGACAAGAAAAAATACCCTTTTGGGTCATGCGAGTGTCCAGTCAAGGGGTCAAGCCAAATCCTGAAAAGGTCAAGGATTTGCACGAGGCACCAGCACCAAAAACCAAGAAGCAATGAATTTCTGGAGTGGAGACTAACGGCGATAATTATGATTTCCAGAAGGATTAATTCAATTGCGTTCTGCTGCAAATGAAACCTGGCTTATATTAGGATTTTGGAAAAAAATGCACACTTTATTTGCTCGTTCTTGCACGAGAAAATTCTCAATAAAAGGCCACTTTTTTTGGATAAGTACAAGTGTAAGTGATGTTATAAGCACTGATTTGTATTGTAAAGCTCCACAACCATCAAGGTACCAAACAAAATGCCGTGTTTTGTACGTGTTTCTCTTCAATATCAAAGGTCTTTTTTAAGTGCTTGCCATTTTTTAATCAAAAGAATAATTTTGCAAATTCTTACAAAACCGAGAGTCAAAATGTCCAAACTTGCAATTCGACATTTTTTGTAGCATCTCAGTCATAAGGGCGGTCTGTAAAACGCGAAAACCCTTGCACTGACCAAAATCTTACATTGACGAACAAGCCTTTTCTCTTCTTTCATCCGCCCGCGATAAGATTTTTGAAGCGATCACTTAAACCTCCCCCTGCATGCCTCATTACCACAAAAGGGCTATCATTCATTCTCGTAGGATTTGCACTGAACTTTGAGAGAGCATAACTTTTGACTCCGACGTTCGATTGACCTGAAAATTGAAATACGGTTTCTATTCAACATATGCAAGGTCTGATTTGCAGAAGAACGTAATTGAACGGTTCGTAATGGAAATCATGATTCTTTTCGTTGGCCTCCCAGTCCTGTGAAATTCAGGCATTTTTTTCATTGCAAAAACCAAAGAGGAGCTCGTTTTGTTTTTGTGGATGGCAAGATCAAATGCCGATTTTATTCCCTTCATAGCCCGAGAAACGCCCCAACTACCTGCACTAACCTCCAAACATGTCCATTTTGAATGGACTCTAGAGCATCAATTGGAATTTGACAAGCTGGGGGGAGATTGCTAAGAACGACAAACTTCTAAAACCATTCCAGAAAATCTTCAGTGAACTCACGATATCAGAAGGGAGCAACTACTTCGTGGGTCCATAATCCTCATTCGATTTTGGCATCAAGCCTATTTGACGAGGCTCTTACACTTCTTTAAGATCTAGCCCGGCCTTCAGTGAAATATATGTTGTCAAAACTTTGGCCCTTGAGTATATTTTCCTTTACAGGGTCGGCGGTCCTAGTGTAGATTATAGCATTTTTAGTACATAACCAACGTCTGTTTCAGATCTAATTGAGGCTCATAGACTTATTTACTTGGTAAATCCTTAAATGTGAACATGTTGGGATACCAACGAGTCCATTCCAACCCAAGATTCTGCCTTTCTCTCCTTGAGGGACAAATGCAAGGCACTGCCAACTGTCCCAATTGCCTCATCGATGGCAAGATCTCATCCATGCCCAAGGGTTTTAATAGGATTACGTATAACACAACTTCTATTCTTTAATACATCGGGATTCTTGGACTGTAAATTTGAAAAAAACTATCAAAAAACTACAAAACTTATGATGGTTCAAAGGAGTCTACACTTGGGCCGCCGACCCTGTACATACGTAGTGGAACAAGATTGAGACCTTAATAAAATTCACTTACTCCATGGCCAGGTTCATCCTCAATGGCAGAAACAATGACTTATGAAATACAAATTCTTTCCGTTACCTTTTCTCAATTCTTTTTTAGAATAATGTTTACTCTATATTGTTATCTCGTTGAATATAAATGCACAATTGATACAAATACTGAAATCATGTGGGTCCGCTCTGGACATAAGTGGAAATAAAACATTTATTTCAAGCAATCCTTAAAATTTCAAATTCTCTTGACAATTTTTTGGGGGTCTGCACTTGGCCAGTCAACAAACCATTTCATTTGTCAAGGAGTTTGGTGCAACAAAGGAATCGCTAGTTTTGTTCCTGTCCAGATATTCTTGTATACCTGTGTTTATTCCTTGACCGCTTTATCCTACACTTCAGTTATTCCAAGGATTGCGATATTTTCAAAGATCCGTGGTGTATGGTTAGTAAGAGACAGAAATCCCATTTGAGATGAAAGGATATAAAAATTAAATAGAAGTTTTAGGGTAAAGTGCTTGTTCACACAAATATCAACTACTTGTTTCCTGACTCCGGGTAAACACTTATTGCAAAATATATATGCGGTACAAACTGTATTCTTCCAAAGAATACATTTCGCTTAGAGGAGGTAATAAAATTTGATTTATTGGTTTCATTTGAGCACGTTTCAGACAACCATTTAGTTGAGGTTCGAGCAAAATGTGGTCGTGATTTAAATCCCAGCATGAGCTGTCCTAGAAAACTTTCTGAGATTTGCTCAAATTCTTTTCCAAGAAGGAACCATGACGAATTCGCAAGGTTCAAAGGCGAATATAAAAAAGTGCTCTCCAGATCTTACCGCAACAATTGTCTTTGGCTTGTGTTAAATTGACGAAAAAAGTTGTCGTGATTTCAAATGTGATTTTTCAAATTTCAATCATTTCATTTATAACGATCAAAACAACCATCCAAGGTTATTGGTGATGAGACCAGGATCTCGGAAGACCGTTTTCCTTACGTTTACGTGTCTTAAGTTTTCCTTGGATAAGATCATTGTCAAGCACTCCAAGGTCATGTTTCTTAGGCAAAGTGGATCACTTTGGTCTCATGAATAGAGAGGTACATAAAATGCAAACAAAGAGACTGAAAAATGTCAAAGAAATATGTAAAAAAGACACAAAAAATTATATCAAATGTTAAAAAATGGAAGTATATGCTTGCTTATACAATGGGAAAATGCAATAAAATGCAAAACATTGTGATATGAATTGGTCAAAACATATTGGCCACGCCAAGTTTTTTTGGTTCTGGGTCAAAAACAGTGTATCGATATTTTTTTTAGATTGAACTGGTGTGGTTCCGAAATGAAATCCGAATTTCAAAGCCACCTCAGATCCAGATCGGTGCAAATCTGCATCAGATCGGATTGTATAAGACTCATATAGGGTCTCATGGAAATGACTTCTAACATCACTACATTCGTTTTATTGAGCTTTCCATTTATTCAAGTTAAATGAGTTACCTCCTCTATTTCGATACAATTCTGCGGTGAATCGTAGTTGGTTCTGGTCTGGCTCTGGATTGGTTTGTCTTTTTGGTCGAACTCACAATGAACTGATCTCCAAAGTGATCCCATCAAATACTGAGCCCACTCATGACCCAATTGGACCCATCCCCATATGCTAACAAGATACAGAGGAGAAAAAAATGAAAGAAGCCCAAAACTGCAGGTAAAACTTAGAAAAAGAGAGGGAAAGATATAATTTGTCAAATAAAATTTGATTTCCACGCAACCACCGTTTTTTCGTCGTTTTTGTCGAAATCAGCAAAAATGCAAAAAGGCCAAAAAATGCAAATGAGAAGTTTTGCATTTTTTTACCTCTCTTCTCATGAAACACGCCTCAAATAGTGAAGATCAAGGTCGTCCCGTTTGAGAGAAAGAAGCACATCGTCACTCCATGCTTCGAGACTTGTTTATTCTTTCCATCAGAAGCAATTTCAGGACAATGCAAATATATCATAAGATCCCAGAACCGAATTCTTAATGAGGGACCAGAGTTCTTTTTAATCGCTGGGGACACGGACAAAAAATCTCAGAGACATGATAAATTAACGTCAAAACTGATGAGGGAACGTCAAAACTGGCAGAGATGGAAAATATGTACCGAATCTAAAGATGGCAGTATGACACACTTTTGTTTTAGCTCTCGGTTAAGGCACTTATTGAGTCATTGTGTTTAAGGATATCCCTTGCAATTTGCAAGAGACAATATCAATGTGTTGTCTCCGCGATTTGACGTGACGTTGCGATTTGGAGGAAAACCCTTGCTATCTCTTTGCGATTACCAAAGAGGAAACCAGTAATTTAAAGGGCTAAAGCCTTCGGACTTTATGGTTATGCCCCTAAAACTTGAAAGCCCTCTTATTACAGTCAAAGCTAGAAATGAGAATATTTTCTGCCAGTAGATGCGTTTTCTTTAAAACGAGAGTTAGTTCTTTGCCAAGGCAAGAAGCACGGAAATCA
>JAAGOF010000185.1:116912-133613 GCA_010645155.1 Tigriopus japonicus | reverse complement strand
ACAATTGCAAACCCGCGTTCTGACTCTGGAAAAAAATATATCAAACGCACAGTAACACATGCACATAACGCACATAGTAACCTAGTACACTGAACATGTGATAAATTGAGAATGAAGTTCATCACTCTAAAAAAATACTTTTTCAGAGGCCGAGTCGCTCAACCCTTTCGTTCGCCTCCTAAAATCACCACCTGAGGGCGCTTCTCACACTTATTTAACACTAGGATTCTATCCCTCTTGGCACGCCTGATGGTGTCCAGCTGCTCATTCCCGCGCTCAGCCTGAGCTCTGCCCGTTCAGCCAAACTCGCTCGGCCCTTTTTCTTTGTGACTAGCCCGGAAAGGGCCATCCTTCTATGATCTGGGCTGTGCCTGCCAGGCTCCCTGCCTCCTGGCTGTCTCACTGTCTCGACAGCCTCGTTGGGTTGCCTCCTCCTCCTGATTTTGCTAATTCTGCTCCGTCAAACCTCGTCGAAAAAAAGTCCAAGAGATCCAGTGAGCCAATCCCTTCACTCCCCGGATTCATCGTAAGTATCCATGCAGCTAGAAGCCTACAGACACGCCCACCCGAAGGATCTTGGCCAGGCGAGGGAGACGGACGTGAATGAGAGGGGCGTGGTATGAGTTGAGTTTGGAAAGAGATGGCTGGGATGGATTGAGTAGAAAGAGGCGGGTGGGATGATTGGCCTCTCTGGGACAATCTTCTATGATGATGAGGATAATGCCCGCGTGATTAGATGAGGTTCAATTGGGGGAGAGAACCACGAATGTTGAGATAGACGGTGAAGAACCAAGAGAGTAGCGAGAAGGAAGGGCCCTCGGTCCTTCCATTCATGCCGTTTGATGCAGTCATGTCGAGCATCTCGCTTGATGATTCCAAAACTATGGGGTGTCCAAAAGAATACGCCCTTTGATCCATAATAGCGACTTCATATTAGGTATTCACGGATAAGGATGAGTCAATTCGGGGGTTTGTAGCACGGCTGAATCTCGCCCAGTGGTTGTCTACGTTCCTCCTTGAGGCAATCACAATTGCAAAATCGCGGTCGTAAACCGGAAATATCAATTAATATGCCGTTCTGAACCGCGGTTTAGCTTCGATATACTCTTTCACGTTACCTTATGTTTTCTCTTTCCGCTTCAGTTTTGACCACGGTTTGCGGGCGGCGTGCTTTCCAGAGCGGCCCCATCGCCGTGATCGTCATCCTCGCCATCGCGCCAGCGGAATGCAAGCGGCCACCGCCACAGAGGCCGGCCCTCTCGACCTCGACCGGCCTTCCACCTCCAGCGGCCTCCATCCCAATCATACCGACACGCCCGGCCCCACCCCGCTCACCTGTGATACCCTCCCTTCCACTTCCAGCGCGTCCGCTCTCGAACCCGCGGCGGGCCCGCATCGCTCGCCCGGCGATCCGCAACCCGGACCCAGCACGTCGGCCGCCGAATTCGACCTCGAGGTCTTCGATAGCGGTTCATCGTGTTCTTTAGAAGAGTGCTGGGCCGTGGTGGGCTCCGCGGTGAATGATCGCAAAAAGTATCACCATTCTAAAAGCGGTGGGTTGGCCAGTGGACCCAAATCCCGGGTGAAGAACCCGTTGATCAGTCGGCGAGCCAGTCCCACCGGTCCGCCTCTCAATACGCAGGTCATCTGTCAGATCGAGGAAGAAGAAGAGGGCAGTGACGGCTCCGAGATCCACCCTCCGGCCTTTGTTCCCCCCGTGTTTTCTCACTCGAGCTCGATTGACGATGAGAGCGGCGCCCCGGAATTGGCTGCGGGCGCGCTCACCGCGGCTCAAGTGCCGGAATCGGCGTGTCCGTCCGAAACTGACGGTGAAGACGATGAGGATGAGGGTTGTTTGTGCGCGGCCTCGTGTATCAGTTTAACCGCCGAAGCCGCCCGAACCGGCCAGAGCGTACAACCGCCCAGTCACATGGAGGACCGCCTCCAAGTGGTCGATCGATGGGAGTGCGGGAGCGGCGATGAGCGCCCACATGCTTCCACATCCGATCGCCCGCTCCCCGCAGTGCCGGCCACGCCCGCAGGTCCATCCAGTGCGCCTGCCGAGACCGCCTCCACCTCTCAATTGGCGGCCTCGCCCGAGAATATCGACGCCATTGTTCAAGATCATGATACCTTTGGCACGGACGAGAACGAGGACTCGCTGGATTCCATGTCCACCTCCATGGATGACCTCATGACCCAATCCACCCCCGATTCTTCATTCGCTCAACCGCCCAAGGGTGTGTCGGATGGCACACCCACCTCCTCGCGTACCTTGTCTGTGGTGGAGACCGCCGAGACCCTGTCAGAAGTGATCGAGCTCGAGAGCTGTCACCCCATAAAGCGCAAATCTTCACGATCCGGATACGAAGGACCCGATGATGACGAAAACCAAGAAGGTCTTTCCCGGATCAAGAAGCAATGCGTGGCTCGAGAATCTCACCCGGCTTTGGATGATGAGGAGACCATGCCGGGACATGAAGAGAGCCCTCCTTCCACTGCCCCATCGACGGAACCGCGTTCCATTGCCTTGGTTGAGATTACCTCGTATCCCGCGGGTCCCAATGAGCGGAGCAAGTTGATCCCCGACAAAGACAATCCACCCGCCGAGATCTTGAATTGGGTGGACACGTTTGGTGGGTGGTCACATGCGGAACGTTTACTAGCCATTGATCAGCTCATAAGTGCTTGCCAACCCACCCAAGTGCGACATATGTTGGCCGTGATCGAGCCGCAGTTTCAGCGAGATTTCATTTTCCTTCTTCCAAAAGAGGTAAGGCGATCTAAAAAAAATCTACTAATAGTAGATTGAATCAAATTTATGGTTTCTTCTCTGTTTCTAGTTATCCTTGTATGTGTTGTCCTTCCTCTCGCCACGTGATCTTTTGCGGGCAGCTCAAACTTGTCGGTATTGGCGGATCTTGTGTGAGGACAATCTCCTTTGGCGGGAGAAATTCCGCGAAGCCGGTCTCATGGATCACGATTTCAAAGAGACCATGCGAGCTCGAGCCCGACGAACCAGTTCTTCTTCGTACAATTTCCCCTACTCTCCGTGGAAGGTGCGTAGGAGAGCCCTTGATTGTTATTATTTTTTATTTATAAAATATCAATTCTTTTCTTTTTCTCCTGTTTAGTCGAGTTTCATGCGGCAACATAAAATAGAAATGAATTGGCGGGTACGTCCTGTGCGACAGCCGAAAGTGCTCAAAGGCCACGATGACCATGTGATAACGTGTCTTCAATTCAGCGACAATCGGATTGTCTCAGGCTCCGATGACAACACTTTGAAGGTAACGCTAGAATTCTAGCATTAAATATGATCCGTTCCCAACTAAATTCTTTCCCATCTAATTCCAAATTAGGTGTGGTCGGCTGTGAACGGAAAGTGTCTCAGAACATTGGTGGGGCACACAGGCGGGGTTTGGTCCTCACAAATGGAAGGTAACTTTCGCTCTTGTAGCTGGGACCGTTGGATTGTCGAATTACAAGTTAAAATGTTTTGTTTTTTGTTAAAGGAGGCACAATCGTGAGTGGAAGCACGGATCGAACGCTCAAAGTCTGGAACGCTGAGACTGGCGCTTGTGTCCACACCCTTTATGGACACACCTCCACCGTCAGATGCATGCACCTACATAAAAATCGGTAAGATTGCCTGATCAAATGTTTCTGTGAAAATGATTTCTGATTTATGGAAAATCAACTCGGTGTAATGTCAAATTTAAAAAAAAAATATTGCTTGTAAACTCTAAAAGTAATGCTTCACAACAATATCGATTGGAAAATGCCGTCAAGAAATAGCCGGCTCCTTTTTCCGAAAATGTGGGCGTACATATTAAATATATTGAGGGCGCTACCCATCGACAATAATGAATTAGGATCATTTTGTTTGTGTAACTTACGGCGTAATCGATGTTTAGGACAAGGATAAAAATGTTGTGTTCTCACACTTTTGATCGGGCTGATATTTAATCTTGAAAATTTCATGCCTTTTCAATTTTTGTGGGCACATCCATTTTTTTTTTCTTTGAAGGAAGCGCTATTTCAGACATATTCTTTCTTTTAATTATTTTTGGGAGGTTTGTGTAAATTCAGCTATCCAAGATAAATTAAAAATTCTCTCCGTTAGCAACAGCTCTATTTTTATTCAAGATTCTCATTTTATGAGTTATTCTAAAACAAAGTTTCTTAATTTGATTGTAAAGGGGTTTCAACTTTTATAATGCAAGCCCCTTGAATAGACCAAGGATGGCTCAAGCCAGGATTACTTTCAAAATACGCACTGGGTCCGATTACTACAATGGAAATTCAACGGAACAATATATTTGTAGCAAAAACCTCACATTTTAGTACAATGATCGGACCCAGTGTGTATTTTTGAAATCCGTCCTGAAGTACAGTGGTTCCTGAATAGACTAGTTTAAGCTTCTGGTATTCTGGAAATCAAACAAGATTAACCCATATCTGATATTTTCGTGGCTTATCTGATTCACCGCTTATCTGCTTGACCATATGATGCGACCAATTGCGTTGGATGTCAATTGGAATTCTTAGATCAGATTGGTTGGTGGACAAGGGAACACCGCAAAAATATCGCTAATGATCAAATTGCCAAAAAAATAACACAAAAAAACTTGCTCCAGCTTTTATTTTGGACATGTTCAGCCATTTTCTTTTTTCAACACGTTTCTTTTGGCACCCTTTTAAAACCCTTTGAACCCTTTGATGAACCCTTTTCGGGTTCATGGGTTCGATCCCAGGTCTCCCCCCCAACCCCTACCTCCCAAATGGTCTAGTGGATATGTCGCCTCGAACGGCGCCTCTTCAAAACCCAGAATGGGCCCAAGACTATATATACCTATATCATGTAGAGTATTATAAATATCCAATAAGATAAATTCTCGCAATAAACATTAAACATTTATAAAAAACCAACCTTAATTCATGGTTGTGTGCTGTCTTCGTTTTAGAGTGGTCTCTGGATCACGAGATGCCACCCTCCGGATTTGGGACATCCAGACCAGCGAGTGTCTCCACGTGCTCACCGGTCACGTAGCAGCTGTGAGATGTGTTCAGTACAACGGCCGATTAGTGGTCTCCGGAGCTTATGACTACCTCGTCAAGGTGTGGAATCCCGAGACCGAAGAGTGTCTACACACGCTTTCCGGACACACGAATCGTGTGTACTCACTACAATTCGACGGCATCCACGTGGTTTCCGGATCCCTAGACACGTCGATTCGCGTGTGGGACGTGGAAACAGGGGCGTGTAAACACGCCCTCATGGGTCATCAATCGCTGACATCAGGCATGGAACTCCGAAACAATATCCTTGTGTCGGGTAATGCCGATTCCACCGTCAAGGTCTGGGATATCACCTCAGGACAATGTTTACAGACACTGTCAGGTAAGACAGATTCATCTATTATTTAGAGGGAGCACTCGAGGTCTTCCATGAAACAATTAGGAAGTTGTGCGACATTTGGTTAATTGAGTCAAGGTGGGGCTACGGACTTGTTTGCCAAAGAATTCTACTTTGAAAACTTGATCCAATTGAAAGCAGAGTGCTTCTCGAAATGGTTGTTTCATGGATTTGGGGTTTGTTTGCTGTGATGGACATGGTAAATGCAACGCTTGACGTGAACTTGATCGGCAAACATTCGGAAGTGTTGCACGGGAGAGATGTGATCTTTCATGTGGGATTAGAATCCCCGAATTGGGATCATCTCCGATCGGATTGCTTTCATTCGTTTTTGGAGCACTCCACGGACATTCAGGAGGTTTTGAAGACCGATCCTGACTTTTCGTCAAGTCTCATCGTTTGCTATGGAGTTTGTGATCCCGTGAGTTTAGAAGATCATCCAGAATTGGGTTGGATCGCACCTGAAAATGACATTTGGTCGAGTTTTACTCTCAGACTGGATTCTAGGGTCTACTTTTTGCGACCAACCAAGAATGATCGTGGGGTTGAAGTGCATGAAATCTATCAGATTGGAGAGGTCAACATCACTCGACAAGTGGAAACGTGGTTCAATGGGACATTGGTCAACAATCCGGAATTTATTTGGAATCGACGGAAAGATCTTCAAGGAGTTCGTTTCACCACTGGTCTATTGGAATACAAACCTTACACTTTCATCCCAAAGAACAATTGGAGTGGGGCTTATGGCTTTGACATTGAAGTGGAATCGCACTTTCAGAAATTAATGAACTTTTCTGTTGAGCGGATTAGCCCTGCAAACCCCGTTTATGGGGAGTATCACCCCTCCAATGATTCATGGGTGGGCCTGGTTGGACTTCTTCAGAGAAATGAGATTAACTTCAGGTGCTTTGTTACAATTTTTAGCCGCTGGCTCTGTAGCTTATACTTAGTAGTTCAAACTGCACCTTTTTTCATTTCCGTGTTACCATGTTAGCCAAATTTTCTGCAGTAAGTTAATGAAGGTATGAAAATTGTAACAAATCATCGCCTGACAGTACGAATTTGATGTCGCAAACATGGGATCGATCTCGAGTGATGGATTTTACGTCGACCATTGAATCAGATTACCCGCTTGTGATTCGATTCAGAAAAGAAATCGTCCAATCTTACTCGATTCTCTCGGTTTATTCAATGGACATGTGGCAAAGCTGTGGAATCTTCGTTTTAGTACTATTGGGATACACCTGGTTATTGAGCCGATTTTGTGCTCCCTCTATCCTAAATGGAAGCTGGAATGCCATTTTTCATCTCATCGGAGCTCTTTTGTGCCAAGGTTGCGATTGTCGAATCAGGCGAGCAAGTCTGAGAATCATTCACTTGAATGCTTTGGTGTTCGGATTGTTCGTGTTCACCACTTTCGGAGCTTTGATGACGTCTCTATTTAGTGTGAAATCCTACCTGGAACCCATGAATGATTTGTCGCAGATTCTAAGTGCTGGTGTAGATGTCTACCTACTTCAAGGAACCAGTCACGAGGAAGGCTTCAAATCTTCGATTGTGGGATCGCCGGCATATACCCTTTGGCACTCAAAGCTCACGGAATCTCCGGAATTCCTTCAACCCGACACAGAGTCCCTATACAAAACGTTCCTGGAGTCTGAGAACTCGGTCATGGTTATAAATCCCAAGACCTTTGCATACATGGTCTCGCAAGACCCATCGAAAGGTTGTCAACTTGTGCAAGAATCGGCCAAATTTAGCAAAGCCCAAAACTCTTTGGGCTTCCCCAAGGGCTCTCCATTTCTTCGTTTGTTTGACTTTCACGTGAAACGAATCAAAGAATCCGGTTTGGTGGATCTTTGGAAGCAAGATTGGCTGACTCGCTTGGACCAATCACATTCGTATCTGTGTCATTCATTTGAAAACCAACTACCGAAAAGTGTGGATGCAAAGGAATTCTCCCTCATCTTCAAAGTCATCGGCGTGGGATGCTTAAGCGGATTAGTCTGTCTAATTTTCGAATATTGTTCCAAGCCCAAACGCCCATTTACAAGTGACCGTAATCCAGATATGAACATTTTGAAAAGTTGTCCCTTTTTTTCTCATTACTTGTTTTAACATAATAATCCCGTTCTAGGTCCCAACAAGCATCAATCAGCTGTCACCTGCCTTCAATTCAATTCCAAGTTTGTTATCACATCCTCGGATGACGGAACTGTTAAACTCTGGGACGTTAAGACGGGTAAGTTATCGACAGAAAATATTTTTTGTGTAAATATGATCCATTGAGGATACCTTCCAAACTGAACTATTTGGGTGTCAAAACTCTGCCTTGAACCGTCTTTCAGTGTAAACAATTACCAGTATATATACTATTGGCAACCAAAAAGTGGCAAGGAGCGGGAATACTCCTTCATGGAACACCCAGTTTCAATGATGTAATGACTCCTTAAACATTTCAATTTCATTTCATACTCAATCATTTCCTATTTAAACTTCTAAGGGCATTAGTTTATAAAACTGAAAGGGCCCAGAAAAAATATTCATCTTTTATATTTTAAGGGATTTTAGAAATAAAATTCGGCCCTTATTGATTACCAATGCATATTGATTTTAGTTTGTAATTAAAGAACTGTCAATTATATTGGCTTAGATGTAATATATTACGATGATTTCGATTTCAATTGCAATGAATTACAATAACAATTTCCTAACAATGTTTATATTCTGACGCCATGTGATATTGCAGCGCCGTTTAGCAGTCTATCGCTTATATATGAAAAGAATTCAATCTGTCATATTGACCTTCGCACTTTATTTTCTAGGAGACTTCATCCGAGACTTGGTGGCTCTAGAAAGCGGTGGAAGTGGGGGCGTGGTTTGGCGGATCCGGGCCAATTCCACCAAATTGGTTTGCGCCGTCGGTTCTCGCAATGGCACAGAAGAGACGAAACTCTTGGTGTTGGACTTTGAGGCCAACGAGGCCAATGCTATCAAGCAATAACAAAAACACTCGCAGAAATACATTCAGACCTGACCGACCAGACCAACAATGGCGACCACAACAACCTCGACGACGATGACATCTACTTAGGAAATGAATATTATTGATGCCCGTGCTCTCTCTCTGTCTTTTAGAACTCAAATACTGCTGATGCTGTTCATGAAAACGGCAGATATGTTTCTTGTTGAAGATGTTTGTAAAGAATTCGCCCCCTCACTTATGATCCTGCTGTCAAAGAAAACAAAGGATAACACATTGTCATTCTCATGACCAGATATATGAACTCAAGAAAAAAAAAGATCCAAGCATCCCAGTTCTTTCAATAGTTTGCTCTCGGAATTAGAGCTCTAAACCCCCTTCCCCATCCCAATACTTTTGTCATCATATTAATTACCATCTCCGCCGCAATTACAACAAACAACCATTACTATTACCATGCTGCTATCACTACTTTGAGCAGCAGTATACCCTTTCATCATATTAGAATGTGTAGATATCACCAACCAATTGACGGCCATGCCCATGAACTTTTGTGTCTCGCGACTAAAACCGCTTCATTGATATTCTGTCTCTGCCTGAGACTGCCTAGACACAGTTTGGCTTAAAACGAGTAACAACTAATAATTGTTCACATTTTTACACCCTCGAGGATGGTGATGAAGCCTCCAGGGTGCTTTTGAAGTACAAAACATAACCTTATTATCAGAAAAAAACTACCCCTCCCTTCCCCGTTCATTTGTCTTAAACGCAGAATTCGTTTTGCCGCTTGTGCTCGTTTCATCCAGAGGTTTGAATCGTGTTTGATATCTCACTCATGTTGATCCTCTCAAGTCTCTGTTTAGAATAATCAATCGTCTCTATGCTCATCCATCCTACTATTATTCCTGAAGATGGGGTTTCGAAAGCGAATAAAAAACATGCCAACTTGAATAACACGTGACCTTTCTTGATAAACTGACAACGGGATGCATTTAATTTGCCCTAAGAAGTCATTTATGTGAAGTAGAAGAAGAATTAACAGTTCTTTAAGTAATAGATGAAAGAAAGCGAACATCAATTTCAACACGTAGTGTTGGGAGTAATTTTCGTTTACAAGTGCTCTAATTTAAAAAAAAATATCAATGAAATTTTAATCCCAAGGAAAGTTAAAAAAGAGTCATGACTGTTAGCAATCTTAACTGCGGAATCAATTGTAAATACAAATCACTCATTTTCATTTTTTTTCATTGCTTATCCAGCTTTATACCAAAGATAGGCCAGGTAAGACACACGTTATATACATATTTCGTTATCCTTGAGTAGACTTTGGAAACGCCTTTGAGCAGGGGTCGGCAATCATTTTTGGGTCAAGGCCCACAAAATTTGATTCGTGTTGTCTGGGGCCCACCAAACAGACATTGGTAGGTTCAGGGGCCCACAAATTAGCGGTCAAAGAGCTTTGGGCCGTTTCTCCCGGGAAACCCACGCAAGTTTCAGTTCTTCACTCAGATCAACCTTTTCAGCTATGTTTATATCGACCTAGTTTGAGACAGCAATGTGCGGTGGCAGTTTTGCTGCCACTTTTCACAAAGACATGTGACAGAAAATGGCAATATAAAAAAGTTCCTGGCAGTTAAATTTGTGAAGTGGCAGAATATGGCACAAAGTGGGGTTATTGGCAAAAAACTGAGATGAAATGATCGAAAACGAAGACTTTGGACTTCTAAAATGGCAATGAGCGCCCGTAATTAGCCTCATTTGGCAGCGTCGGCTTGAAAGCACCTAGGAACGCTGGATTGAGAGTCCAAGTCATCTCCAGTTTAGACTTCATCAACTTGATCTCTGTCGGTGTTCAAAAGCCAACATTCTGTAAGATTCTGCGCGTGTTATTATTTAGTAAGTCAGTTCGCCGATTCCATCCGAATTCTAAAGTGTAATACAAATCTTTTAGTTTAGGAACGACCTATGGGGCTCAATGGAGAGAAAAGACACTCCCATTCAGCCGCTTGAATAGAAAATTGCTTTGGCTTTGGTAGCCTGGAGTTGGGCAGAGCACCTCAAAGTGCTCTAAAAAGAAGAGTAGCTTGACTGCCTAGGTAGAAATTTGTCAATTTTCGAGCTGATTTTGTAGACAAACGGGTCACAAAAATAACTTCTTTTACCATTAGTATCCAAGCCCATTGTCATCCCAACACCCAAAGCACATTAAAACATGAAATACGTTTGTAAAACTTGAATTTGAGAATGTCAGATTTGTTGTAATTGAGAGGTGTTATCCTGAGATTATTCTTTGCGTGGTTAAACACTTGGACTTTGTAACATGAATATGTATAGATGCGACATTTTCATTTTTGTGGGACAATAGGTGAAAAATGGTTTTGTAAATCAGCTCAAAGTTTTCAAGGAATATTGATGTATTAATTAAGGTTGATTAGAGCAGAACCATGTCCTATTTTCTGTATAACTAGTAAAATATGATTTGTCTCATGTATATTTGTAGTTTTGAATTTGTTGCCCTCAAATCTTGACAGGGAATAAACAAGAGGTGAAGTCATTTAAGACAGGGCTAGACATATTGCAAATGTTTGATTATTAGGCCCCATAAAATACTTTTATTTAGCTGTGGAGCAGAAATCCCAGAAGTTTGATAATGTAGGGTCAGGTAGTGGTTATCTTCAGCTAGCCTTACCCTCAAAACGTCTTAGATTTGATCTCCACAGCAAAATAAGATAATTTTCCAGGGCCTATTGATCATGATCAGCCTTCTCTTCAAAGACTGGATTGTCCCAACCCTGGGAGTGTGTCCAATTTGACTATGACCAGAGTTAGGTTCATTCTCAGTGACAAGACTTGAAGGAAGAGAGCTTGTTGATGTTAGTCTGTCAATGTTGACCCCAAAATCATTGGACAAAATCATAGGGAAAGTTGACTGAGCCTGTCGTATCTGTGCATATCTATGCTTCGAAATACAATTGGACAGCGTGCCAGGTTGACCAAATGTTGCACAAGTCCTAAATGTAAAATGGTTATAAAGTTTTGATTGGTACTCTTGAATTAATATTTGAATGTACCCTCTGGGTAAAAATTATTTTCCGATTTTTAATAATTTGACCAAGTCATATTTCTTGAGTAGCAAGTACATTTCTTGAACTGAGTCCAACTCATTGATGGAGCTTGGAACCCTTTTTGCATTTCGAGTGTAAGGACAAGCACATGAGGTCTATGACGTATTTTTGAATTTGGCGCCATGACTGGGGAAGCAGAGAAACAGCAAACTGTGTTCATAAAAAATCCTTGCTAATGGGAGTGACATTTCTCTCCATTTAGCCCTCTAAAACGACCATGTGGTGGATTTTGAAGTACCTGTGGATCAAGCTCTACTTGAACATCATCGGCACCTGGAAGAGCTTACAAGAGCAAGTTTGGGATCGACACCGACCATTCATTGGTATGGGTACCGAGCACTAGGGGTGCAGTGGCTTTCAGGCAAATAAGAATTTAAGAAGTTTATTTGCCATGTTTTATTTCATTGGACATTTTTGGGCAAAACAATGGAAAAATGTCTTTTTATGGGCAAATAAGTGCAAAAATTGTTTTTTTATTATATGTGTGGGGGGAGGGGGCAATGAATTCAAAAATTGTCTTTTTAGGGCACGTAAATGCATAAAATGTTTTATAGGACAAATAAATTCAAAAATTGTCGTTATTTGGGCAAAAAATGAGAACAAGAAATTTTTGTCTAAAAATGCAAAGAAGCCTTATTTCAGATCAAATTTTTGTCTTATCAATGATCATCAGAAAAATTACCTGACAACCCTGTAAGGGATATTGAATATTCAATGGAATAGCAATAGTTTCTCTTAAATGTTCATGTATTCTTATTTTATTAGTGAAATATTGTCCTCATTTTCCGAATTTAGTGGCTGGCCAGTTTTGCCATTATTGGCAATTTTTCATGTCTATTTGCCAGTTATTTCCTTATTTGCCATTTTATAAGCCTAAAAGGTAAGTTTTATTTGCCTGAAATCTACATCCCTGCCAATCAAATAAGTTTTTGTGATAATAAACAAGCTTTTTCACTGCTCTTAGAAAGTGGTTCAGGTCAATCTGAGCGGGTGGTGATCACGGGAGGAAGTCATGGCATTGGATGGGAGGCCGTCAAGGCCCTTCTCGATAGGAACTACTATCCGGTCATTGGTAAGGGGTACGATTAGGGCTTTCCTGGATCAACGGATTAATCCATTAATCCTTTGGAAGTGGATTAACGGATTAATCCGTTTTGTTAGATGGATTAATCGAACAAAATAAAAAATATTGTTTTCGTTTTATCGTGTTTTTTCTTATTAATTTACGAAGTTTCGTCTGAAAAAGCTTGAAATTTAAAATTCCAAAAGACCTATAAACCAAGCCATAGACCACTGAGTCCTAGACTGAGATGGTAGCTTCAAAATTGATAATTTTTGCTCCCATTCAAGAGAAAATCTTATATTTTACAGGAGCTGTGGATTATGTAACAAGGAGTTTCTACATCAATTTCCAGCTCAATCAAACAAACGGAGTCAAAAGTTATACGCCTTTAAATTCAGGCAGGCAAAGGCGGAAAATGAACTCATTCTACCTCTTGTTGCAAGATCTTGCAGCAAGAGGTAGGACGAGCTCATTTTCCGTCTACGCTCGCCTGAACTGCAAAGAAGCATAGCTTTTGACTCCGTCGTTCGATTGAGCTGAAAATTGATGTAGAAACTCCTTGTTACATAATCCACAGCTCCTGTAAAATATAAGATTTTTCTCTTGAATGGGAGCAAAGATGATCAATTTTGAAGCTACCATCTCAGTCCAGCAGTAGCAAGGTCTATGGTATACCTATAACTGTTTTCTTCAATTAAAAATTAGTAAAATATAGAATCACAAACGTAATGTGTCACAAATGAATCATGACTTGATATGAGACTCTAATTCGTAACAACTTTGTATGATCTAAACATATAGCAATTACTTAAGAGATATCGTGCTAAAATAGCACTTCTTGAATGGTTTCTTGAACCTTTCTTTGTTTCTTTGAATGCGAATGATGATCATTGTTTTTGTTGTAAATTTCTAGGATGTCGAAATCCTGAAGAGTTGAAGAAAAAGATTTCCGCCTACCTACTCATGAAACAATATGACAAGGTGAGAGAATATGAGGTTTTCCCCCTGGATTTGACGTCCATGAAATCGGTGAGAGAATTCGCCCACAATATCCTCAGCATGCCGTCAAAATTACCAATTTACGGCCTCGTCAATAACGGTATACAAAATATAATTATACATCAGAAAAGTATCTCATATCTAATGGTTAAAATTAGCTGGCATCATGTTTGGATCGCGAACCATCACCGAAGATGGGTTCGAATCTCAAATGGCCGTGAACCACTTGGGCCATTTCCTGCTCACTCACTTATTATTACCCATAATAAAGAGTTGTGGCAAGCCCAACAACTATTCCCGAATCATAAATATCTCATCTGCCGCTCACTACATTGGCTCATACATCGATTTCAAAGACATTCACGGGAGGTAATTTCGATTGCAATGCGTCCAACTCCACAAATAACCTTAAATATTCTACATTAGCCAATTTTATTCGCCGGAGGGCGCTTATGGGAACTCAAAAGCCGCTCAAATCCTCTGTACCTACTATCTCAACTCCAAATTAGCGGCTGAGGATGCCTCAATTACCGTCAATTGTCTTCATCCAGGAGTGGTATCGACTGGATTGTACCAAAACGCCCGATATGTCAAGGTAATTAATTGCACAGTTATGTCGGTTCTGATGAAGCTCATGAACAGGTGTTGAATCTCATTTTCTCGTTAGTTCATCAACAATCTGGCTTTCTCGAAGCTTATGAAGACCCCTCAAGAAGGTGGAGATAGCATTGTACATGCACTTTTATCCCAAGAATTGGAACATAAAGGTGGATTGTACTTGGAGAATTCCCAACCTCGACAATCGAGCACGTTCACCAGGGACTTGAGTAATCAGGATAAGATGTTCAAGTTGTCATGTGATGCTCTTGGAATTCCTTACGACAAATTCGGGCAATGACGTGCTCGCTTTGGTTATAAATATATATGAAGGAAATCACATTACTTTCATGATTGGCCTGTCATTTCGTGTCATATTGAGAGAGGCGGAAGAAAAGTCGGATCGAAGTATTGAAAGTGGGTATCGAGTCTGTGCCCAATAATTACCTCGATGCCCTCTATGGGAAAATGATCGAGCTATCGATATGCAATTAGAGAGAGTTGGCGGATTGTTCCATCATTTATTTTGCTTGGAGGACCTTTTTGTTTAACGGAATGCCAAGAGATACCAAGATGACAATCATCTTATATATTGTTCACTTCATGTTATCGTCTATGTACAGAACCTTATTCACACATCGAGAACAGTTGGCCAGGAAAACCATCTCCTCTCAGCTTCAAATGCATCTTGGTGGTTGAAATTGAATTCATGATTGGCGTCATCTCATCGAACTTGCGAGTTTGTGGTCTTGGATCGTTCATGATTACTACGAATACACTGATTCAGAGAGCGTGGACCGAAAATGGCGAGAACAACTGAGGCAAAATTAGAGTTGCTTTACGAATCTCTTCCTCCTCGGAGAGCATGGAAATTATCAACACCACGATACGGTATAAGGGAAACGAATGAATCATTTTTGGGTAACCTATTTCCTTCGTCGGCCCATGGCTTTCATCTTATCTGACATGTGCTTGAGGGCATCCGCTTTTCCACCATTGGCGATGTAATCCGGAATATCAATACCCACTGAAACAGAAACCGGAAAACGAGGTTGTACATTTGAGTGGATACAGGGTTAGGCATCGTTACACGTGCAATTTCTCAATTTCCAAGTTCTGGGTAGGTGTGTATTCAATTGCATTTTTTTCTCGTAATTTGATTATTTTTGTCTGGAGTTGGTGTTTAAATACTAAATAACGATTTCGCTCATAAAACAATATATTCTTTATTGTTTGTTAGGAAAGGGACGCTCAATCTGTAAATTCGCCCTCGTTTTAGAGTAATGGCTAAGGCCCAAAAAGGTCGTTCTGACACTTTGCATTGACAGCGCCGATATTTTGGACGTTATTTGTCACCCTTTCACGTTCTAATATTACATGGTAACTTCTTAAATCCATGCTTCTGGTTGCTTTTTCTGGTTGCAACGACGTTTCATATCGCAGATCGAGACAAACTTGGAAGTTAAAAATACAAGTTTTCCATTGGCAAGAAAGGATGTCTCAAAAAGGATCGATCGACATCTGTGATGTCTAAGTTCATCTCAAGCTGCGATTTAGAACTAGAGACCCTTTATTGTGACAATAAAACGTCTTTATATAAAACGCGTCATATAACGGCACCTTTACTATGAATACCCCAAATCTCACAAGTGATTGCCAAAGTTTCAGTAGATTCCCAATTTAAAAAACAAATCTATTTAGAAAAAAGAGAAGTTTCACCCACCGCATCCTATAACCAAACGTACGTATGTGAAGAGCACCATGAGATATGAGGTCAGTCATAATTTGCTATTGCAATGGCCCTCCGAAGGAAAAGAAGGAAATTTTGATTGACCAAACAGTCCAAACTCGAAGTTTTACACAAGGGACAGTGCCTCACATGTGGCTCTCTATTAGTTTTTGACGATTGAAAGAAGTTCTCGGTTAGTGGACAGACAATCTTTGGGTTCAAGTGGTTACTGATTCCAAAGATTCAACGGACTATGAACTCACTGAGCAATATCAATAGTACTTGTCCTTGAGTGTACGAGAATTGTGCAATAAGTTTGGAATTACGGAATTACGGAAACTTAGTTTTGGAGGCTAAAAACGGTCAATTACTTTGTTGATTCTTGGGCTTGGTCTGTACGAGAAAAGGTGGCTTTACAGTTGTGGAAAAATTTAAGGACTGAAAAATAAAGTGCGGACTTCTTGTTTGTGATAGATCGGGCATACCCTAATATTATTATGTCCTTATATAGAAAGGACAAAACTTGAGCTACTTTTTCAAGGCCCATTTGATAATTTAATTACAGACACTCATTGTTTGACGTACTTTCTTTCAGAATTTGGTCTAATTTTGGAAATTCCCAAACACTGTAAGATATGTTTCAGACTCAGGAAACCAAGGGGAACAACTTTGATTTTCTGAATTTCTCAAAGTTAGGTCTAGATTAAAAGCTATATATCTAACAACTTATAAAATCAACCACTTTTTAAAAGTGTAGTCAGCACACTTTAAGGACAGATTTATAGG
>JAAGOF010000185.1:106410-116798 GCA_010645155.1 Tigriopus japonicus | reverse complement strand
TTCTTTCAGAATTTGGTCTAATTTTGAAAGACCATTGCCAATGTACGCACGGTATTGAAAAGTTCATTTCAACTTTCTATGGAAATTCCCAAACACTGTAAGATATGTTTCAGACTCAGGAAACCAAGGGGAACAACTTTGATTTTCTGAGTTTCTCAAAGTCAGGTCTAGATCAAAAGCTATATATCTAAAAACTTATAAAATCAACCACTTTTTAAAAGTGTAGTCAGCACACTTTAAGGACAGATTTAGAGGAGCTCGGTAAATAGGTCACGGTAAAACGGTCACAATCCCGCGCAACTCCAGAGGTAGCCAAGGGGATGAGCCCAAGGGCTCTAGTATGTTCTTTGGTTGAATATTGTCCGAAGGGACCCAAGATTAACCGAGTGGAACACTAATATGTTGAGGCCTCATAAGGTCTCTTAAGTAACACGATGTAACTCCTAACAAATTTTTGAACAATGGTCCGAATCCGCCTTTGATCTGTTAGACCGTGGAGGGTGTCCTTGCCCCTCTAGAGTCAGAATTACACCCTCCTTTCTAAATATGCCCATGGTCTTCTAAGATATTTCGAGTGGAACATAAAAATACTCAGGAAAACGGTATCTTTTTCTGTGACCGTTTTACCTTGTGACCTTTTAGGCGTGACCGTTTTACCTTGTGACCTTTTAGGCGTGACCGTTTTACCTTGTGACCTTTTAGGCGTGACCGTTTTACTGTGACTATTTTGCCCTACGACCTTTTTTCCTCGCGACTTTTTTACTGTGACCAATTTACTTGCGACCGTTTTGTTTGTGACCTTTTTACTTTGTGACCGATTTAAATACATCTTGAATCGAAATTCGAATTGAATCGGAAAAATCGAATCTAAATGCTTGAAAATATGTTGCTCAGCAATTTCACAAAATTTGCATCGAAGACCTACCAATATGACGGCGATACCACTTTTTAGCGCACGTTGTTTTAGACCGCGAACTCTCGTCGACGAAATTTTAGAGAAGCAAACTTTCAGCGCCTGTTGTTTTTAGAGTGCGAACTGTTAGCGCCTAGATTCTAGACACCGAGTTAACTTTAAGTTCCGAAAAGTTAACATATAAAAATATCCGTCACAACACAATCTTCTTATTCCACGATTTGTTTTGCTAAATGAGATGTCCATTCTGAAACGCTATCACTTATCAACAGACAGACTACTTTACAATCTTGAATGGACTATTTTGTCTTAATCTACAGTCTCTAAATTAATTCAATTATTCATTGCCACAAAAGGATAACATAAATCTTTGTAATGAAACTAATTCCAAAGAATAAGACATTTCATATTATTTTATTGGGCAAACAGGTGAACAAAAAGAGATCACCGCTCTAAGAAGTCGCGTGCTAAAAATTCGTGGCACTAAAAAGACGTTACGATAAAAATTCGGCGACGAATGTTGGCGGTCTAAGAAATATCGTGCTAAAAGTTCGCTGCCCCCAATATGACCTCTCCATAATTCAAAAGCCATAATTCGAAAAATTTCATATCTTGTGTTTTAGGAAATAATACAAATTATTTTGAAATCATTTCAAAACTGCGAATCAATGGGTCAAGTTTAACAAACATTAGTTTTGGAAGGTTTTTACTAAACGAAAAAATCAGAAATATAGTAGAATATCAAAATAATACTGGAATTTATTTTCAAACTTAAACATTCTTCCAATTTTGTACAAAAATTTGCCAAATTAACGGTATTCTTAAGTTTCAAAAACTTTCAACCCTTTTCGAACGAAACTCATTTGACCCGATATTTTATTCAGCCATCCCGAATCCAAACTACTGTCTGCATCCGCCATTGACGAATGTCGGGTCTTGACTTCTTTAACCAATGTCATTTCCTGCGTCACGAAGTAATTGAGCAACTTTGTTGCCAACCATTTTTTGCCCTGCAGTGCAAAACTTTTAAGAGTCATTGGGTTTTAATATGAGAAACTGAAACTCAAGTTCTTGCTTAAATTTGTCGCTTTATTATCCCTTACTTCAACTTTGAAACATGACGAGTTTACAATGCCAACTTCACATGTGGGACACGAGAAGCCCAAAATAGAGCAATTTGACCTGACAGAAGCCTTTCAACGCCTGGATCACCAACCCTGCAGACTCTAAGTTCATATACCTGTGTCTCCAGGCTCTTAGCCAAGTTAGTTTTCGCCCACCATAAAGCCAAGTTTCGGCCCATGACTACCAGGGTTGGTCGGGGGGATTATCCCCTCCGAAAAGAGTCGGAAAAGAAGAAAAATCCCGTTTAGCCCAAGGGGGATAAACGGGATTTTCCTACTTTTCAAGCTTTCTTCCTACTTTTCAAGCTTCTTTTTTACTTTTCAAGCATTTTTTCTTACGGTTCAAGCATCTTTTCCGAGCTCACAAGCAATTTTTCCTACGTTTCAAGCATTTTTTCCGAGCTCACAAGCAATTTTTCCTACGTTTTAAGCATTTCTTCCTTATTTCTATAATTATTCACAAATTTCCCGAACACTATATTTCCTACAAAATCTCACTTTTTCAATTACCGGGTGATGCATAAGAAACGGAACGGCAAACCATGTCCGTAACTCGGAAATGGTTGATCTCACAAAAAATGTATAGAGATCAAAAAGATGCGGCAGATAACAATTCTTAAGATATACAAGTTGTTATTCTCTTTTTGTCGCCTTATTCTTTATTTTAGCCAAATTTCTGAAGAGAGAAAAAAATCGGAGTCACGAACGCTCTGTTTTCGTAAAGGGCCCTTCAGGGAAAAAATCGTCGTCGCTTAAATATTGAAATTGGGTGAAATTGCTTTTTCTGACTTTTCAAGTCAAGTGTTTGGCCAATTCTATCCAATAAAGGTGAGGTTCATACATGGTTTCAATCATGAGTTATTGACGATGGAATTAGGTGTTCCGTTTCTTTTGAAACACCCGGTAAGACCCACACAAAAATTATTTCCATTAGTACAATGAAAACTCCTAGGTTTTTAGCTTTTATTTGTTTGTGTTTCTGAAGTCAAAACGCAGCTTCGCAGCTGCAATCTGATAAAGGCTGTCCGTTCAGTAGGAATATTGCAAGGTTAGTTGGTGGACTATCTCAACCGTTAACCATAAAGCGTCCCGTTTATTGGGATTAACGGGATTTTCCTCCAGGGAATAACGGGGAAAAAGGGTATTTCCCTCCTTTTTCAAACAGTTTTCCCTAATTTCTAGAAATAAGTTCATTTTTGTGTCTCTGTATTACATTTACTTGTCATACGAGCATGAACTTTTCTGACTTAGATAATCTTCAACTTTGGAAGATTTCTTCAATTTCATCACGTCTTATCAAGTACCGTCATTTGTGGGCTTTTTTCAACATATTTTTTCTAGTTCAATAGTATATAACAATCATTTCTGTTATATATTCCGTTAAATATTGAAAATATATTTCATTGATATTTATATTAAGCCTTTAATTTGATCGGCTACTTTCAGGGATGCTAAAAATTATTCAAACATGTCAAAATCGGAACAAAATTGGCTTTATTTCGTTTATCCACCGGTTCATCCCGTTTATCCTCCCATTTATCCCGTTTATCCCCCAATTTATCCCGTTAATCCCACAATTTATCCCGTTTATCCCCCCATTTATCCCGTTTATCCCCAATTTATCCCGTATATCCCCGGGTAAAGGGGATAATTCGAAAAAGTTGATCCCCTACCAACCCTGATGACTACCATATTTTTGTCGAATGAAAACTTTTGACCTGATGTTCTCATTTACTGAAAATCATGGCTTTCTGAACCATTTTAAAGAAACCAGTAGCTAGTTTTTTAGACACAAAAGTACTATAAGTCCGATCTTGAGATCGATCTTTGCGGCTAAAAAACTAGCCTCTGACATTTATCTCAAAATGAGCAACTCCCCTCAGAGCAAGCACGACTTTTAGATTTTCTTATACAACAATGGTCATGGTTGAACTCTAATAGACTTAAAATATGGAGAGAAATCAATTTTCAGATCTGAGCTACAATTTTGTCAACAATTTGAAGTCGAGAATACCTCTAAAATCATTAAGCTACATTCACGAAATTCTTAAAACGATACCTCGGAATCCCATACACGTCCAACAACTCAATAACCCACTACCTGACATCTACAACAACCCTTGAAAGTTGGTTAAAACAGCTCACCCTCAAAAGACTGACAAATATTAAATTAGGTACCGAGTTTGCTGGAATTCGCTTTACATTTTTTGACAATCTTCCTGAACCTTTAACTCCGGATTTCATCTCTCTGATCCCCTCCACCTTTTGGAAAAGCCGCATTTTACCCTCTATCCCCATAAACCCCGACAACCGAAGACGCCTCTTCAAAGAAATTTACGACACTGACCATTATCTGACCTGTAAAAAGAAAGAATTTCATGTCACCCCTACAGATACGTATATCTGTACTGTCTGTGGGGAACAAAACCAACCATATCACATATATTTCTGTTGCCGTAATGACAAAAATAACTTGTCGCAATAAAGATAAAGATACAAAATCAGGTCACTTGGCCCCTGGTTTGCCTCCATCTAGTGACAAATTTGAAAATTTGATTAAATTGTTCTGTTAAGTAATGGATGAGTGTAATCTAACGAATTCAGCTGGGGATTCTGGGGCCAAAATGGCTAGGGATGTGTCAGAGTTGAGACTATCCTGCCAAAAAACTAAATTTAAATTCTCGAGCGCAATTTGCATTCTTCATTTTGACAATCAATCGGAACAAGAACCTTTCCCACATGTAGCAAACTTAAGCTATGAAATGTCCGGACTTATTTCTGACCCATCTCTAGCCATTTTGGACCCCAAATCCACAGCTGAATTCGTCCGACTACACTCATCCATTGAAAGAGAAAACGACTGTTGCAAAGAAGATCTTCAAATGTCGGGTTGGCAAGTAGTAGAAAACTGCTCTGTTGCCCAAGGTGGATTCAATTTTTCCACGAGGATTGGTAATGGTTATGTCAAACCAATGCCATGTACGGGGTGTACTTTCAAATTTATGGCTTTCGTTTAGCTTACTTACAAATTCAGATACCCTACATAAGTTCACTTTTAAAATGGGCTCCTTTGGCCATTACGATGGACTTGAATTCCCCACGTGCGACTCTCTTCTTCAGCAAATGTTGTTCCAAACCTTGATCACTTTGGCCGCTAATCATTCAATGACTAATATTCATTTGTCGAATGCCTTTTTAGTTCACGCATTTGCTACTGACATTGGGCGAGGACATCCGATTTTAGCAAACTTCCTCAACTTTTCTTTCTAAAATAATGTGTCTTCATCATGTTCATAAATCATAACATATATGGCATGATTCTCCCTAATAATTTCTCTAAAAACCAATGGCGTACTTCGGGCAGAAATTTCAACATTTTTTCTGAGTGAAAAATTATACACAGTTCACACTTTCAATACTTACGATATCGTTTGCCTTTAGGTTGAAGAAGGGAACCTTCTCCAAATTGAGCCAGGAACGGAGGCAATTCTGAGAAGTCGTCATATTCGAATTGATCGGACTTGGACTCCTCTTTAACGCCATTTTTGGCCAGAGGTTGCCATTGTTGACGGTTGAGATCACCTCCCCCTTGAAAAGGGGCGGTTTTGTGGGCGGGAAAGAGCCGCCTGAAAATGGCCTGCTCAAGGTAGGATCGGTCTCGGAGGGATAACGTGGAGGCTTGGGCGGACATCATGGCTAGGGCTGAGAGCACTAGGAGCATTAATACCGAGGACCGAATCTCTTGGCACTGTAACTTCATGCCCTTTTGTGTTTGATGTGAGATTGCGTCTGTTACGATATAAAAGTGTGTTTGTATGACCACTCGCTCTCAAGATTCAAGTGGAACCAACGCTTCATGGCAAGGTTCCAGTTCCTTTTATAGGGGGACATGGAACTCTCAACATCAAGAGTAAAGCGACCCCAAGAGAGCATCGACCGTGGGTTTGAGTCGAAAGAAAAAAAGTCCGTGTGTCAATTCAGAACGGAGCAATTCATGAATCTATGGATGTAATAGGAACTTCGCAAAATCATACCTACTCCTTAGGGAGACGTATTATGTTTGTTATGAAGGGTTTCCCACGTTTTCTACGCGTAAGGCATGACGTAGCCCGCACTACTCCCGTGTTTTAACTCGGTTTGAGGATGGATCAACAATTCAACAATCCCTTGCTGCCCAGTCACTCTGATCAGCAGGGCCCGGATCACTATTTGCTAAAATTGCCAAAATATTAAATACGTAATTACTTCAAAAGCACAAAAAGTTGAAAAGATAGCTTGATACTTTTTGGGCAATGCCATTATTTGATAAATTCGTCTGTGTGCACCAATTTATCAATATATTTTTTGATAAGTTTAATGCAATAGGTCGTTTTTACAGGCACACTTGACACCTGACCTAACGTATATTTGGTTTAGTTTTGGAAGCCCTGTTGTGTATTGACCATTTATTTATTTCTAAGATATTTATCCAATATCTAATTATCTAATAAATATTTAAACATTTTTAAGATATTTTATTTCTTAAAAATATAGTTCCGGGCCCTACTGATTAGTAAACCCGTCTTTTACATACGGATTATTAAACTTTATTTCAGGACCGGGACAACTGCAAACAATTGTTCAAAGCTTGACTGTAGTAAGTAGTGAGCGAAATCATCAACATTTCCCTCACTCATTCAGACAGACCACTCATTGTCTGTTTGAATGCTCATTCTACCTCGATGCAAAAAAATATTGATGCCATGTTTTAGAATATTATTACAATATAATATAAAATAATATAATATAATATAAAATAATATAATATAAAATAATATAATATAATATAATATAATATAATATAATATAATATAATATAATATAATATAATATAATATAATATAATATAATATAATATAATATAATATAATATAATATAATATAATATAATATAATATAATATAATATAATATAATATAATATAATATAATATAATATAATATAATATAATATAATATAATATAATATAATATAATATAATATAATATAATATAATATAATATAATATAATATAATATAATATAATATAATATAATATAATATAATATAATATAATATAATATAATATAATATAATATAATATAATATAATATAATATAATATAATATAATATAATATAATATAATATAATATAATATAATATAATATAATATAATATAATATAATATAATATAATATAATATAATATAATATAATATAATATAATATAATATAATATAATATAATATAATATAATATAGGACAAGCTTTTCATTACCTAACCTTTTCAGAAAGGCTCATTATCAAAACACAAATAAAAGTGGTGTTTTAGGATTCATTTTAGTTCGAAGATAAGACTCATTGGTGCCAAGAACATTAAACATCATCGGATCTTTTACTGTATTTTAGATGAAGATGGATGAAGAACGTGAATTGCATGAATCACCTATTGTTGTTTCATTCTTTGACGTAATTTTCCACAACTTTTTGTGCGATGTACCAAAATATGAATCTGAATTTAAATGGGAACCTTTACTGCAAATAATTTAATTCAAAATCCACTCTCATTGTATTCCAGAAATGGTCATGTTTTCGAGATTTAGCTCACACGTTACCTCTTTATTGCGATTATGTGCGAGGTCTCTTTTATATCTTTTTACTTGACTGCTTTGAACTCAGCATTTAAAAGTCGCAGATATGAAACTGGACGCAAATTGAGTCAGTGATCCATAGAGAAATACTAGTAATGTTGCTCCTTGCAACTTGGTTATCAATGGCATTGATCGATAATAATTTGCATCAAAAAGTGATGAAACGTTACATTTTGACTCGAAAATGGTTAAATTAGAAGGAGGAAAATATTGGAAATTGTAATGCGACCAAATGGTCGATAATTGCCTTCAAGTGAGCGGTTTAAATCATACTGTAACGGTAAAACAGTGCGTTTGGCTGTGCTGAGTTGCTCGGCCCATTTTGGCAAATTCAAGTCGTTTCAATTTCAGCTTGTACTCAATGAGTCTAAGTCCTTGGAAATGATCGCTCCTTTACATTTTGATACCTCTGTCTACACCTGGTAGATAAAATATTCAATTTATTCGAAGAAATAATAGATACATATAATCAAACATTCTTAGAAAAAAATGTGTCGACGTGACGAAGAGACGTGTGAAATCTTGCAGTTACAGATGCCTGACTCTGATAAAGACTTTCACATGTTTTACAAAACTTTTGTATCACCAACCCAGGACCCTCCAGCACATATAATGAGAATGGGACATCGATCTTTTTCCCCAGAAAGCTTTCATTTCATATACATCGGTAATTTTGATGTACTTTGCAGAACGTTTTGAACTCCAGAACCGCTAAGGGTTCTTGATTGGCCATTGATCTGTCAGGCTTAAAAGAATGTGAAATCCATTTCCAGTTCAAGGAGATAGATGATTTCGGAAAGATAAGCGGATTGAATTTCATTTCATACGCTAGTCACAAGCAAGTCTCTCGTATGTTGCACAAACATGTCCCACCCTTTTAAGTGCATAAGGATTCTTCGCTCACAACTGTCGAATTCCATTCAGGTTCAACCATCTTTTCGAAAGTTGTAATCCCTTTTGAGTCTTATTAACAGATTTGCATTTTAGGACAGCGCAGGGGATTGCACAACGTGCCGTGTTTAATGCCCTGTTAGAATTCCCGTAACAAGCTGGAGATATGGGGTCGTGGGGGTGGAATTATCGGGATTGCTCATCAACGAGGGTGAGAATTCGTCGACCTGACCACAACCCACCTAAAGGCAAGGAAATTCGGTTTTCTAGAACTGAGTCCAGTTCCTTGGAATGGGGAAGAATCTCTGATGTTTTTTGATTAAGGTTTTTGAGCAAGACTTTGGTTAGCATAACAAGGCAAAGAGATTGTGGATTCAGTTTGACGTTGTGTTCTTGTCAAAATTTCGAGGTTCCGGAACAAGGTAGTTTTATATGAAACTTCAAAACAGATTAGTTAAATACTGCTCTTTTATATGCAACATACGTTGGACATGAGGCTCGTTGAAAGTTCAAAATTGAATTGCATGGCTGCCTTGATTTGATTATCCTAATAGGACCCCCTTTATATTCAATAGTACTCCCTCAAAAAGCTGGGACACGTGACTTCAAAGTAATTTTATAAGGTTATTTATTTTTTCAAACTGAATGAATCCATCGTTCAAAATTTGATGTACCCATTCCTTGATTTCACCCTGCCATTTTGATTTAAATTCCTCGACTCTACGTCATGAAATGAAGTAATAGAATGGAAGCAAGAGGTTTTCGATATCCGTAAGAAGCCAACTGAAAGACCGACCGGGGTGTCAAACTCGCGTTGGATGTACTAATCACAAATTGGGGGAGTATGTTTGGTTGCACTATTCCATTCACGAAGCTGGCAATAAGGCCTGCCATCATCAATACCACCACCATCTCTTTCGCCCTCAATATGCGAACCATGAGGGTGCAGGGAAAGTGGGGTTTCCCTCAGGGGTTGGTTTTCGCCCCCCAAAACCGTCACTGAGATTACCTTGGAGGGTGAGTATAAGAATTTTCTCAATCTGAATCAGATCATCTACCTACACACAAGCCACATCCCGTTCTTATTAAGAACTCAGACGAAATGAAGCTCAAAGTGAGTATTCCCATCTGCATCCCGAGTCCTTCACACTTTTGAGCCTTTCCCTGTTGATTTCAGTTTTTCCTATCCCTGGCTCTTTGCGTTGCCTTGTGTCAGTCTGCTGTTATTCGTAAGAATTCCCGCCAAAAGCGAACTCTAGGCTTACTAACAGCGGGGGCCAACGCCGTCGGGGCTGGATTGGGAGCGGCTGGAAGTGCAGCCGCTACAGCCTTTGGCGTGGCTGCATCGGCTAAGCCTTTAATTCTCCTGGGACTGGGAAAATGTGAGTACCTTGAAAACGATTTAAATGATGCATCAGGAGCCTTCGAACTCGAGCATTAAATATCTGCTTAGCCCAGAATTTTTGCTGATATTTTCTTGGTGTATTTAGTTCACCACTTATGGTTGATTTGTTATTTGGCAGACTTAACGACAGGCCAAGAAATTTTGGATCTACGACCACAAAGGTTTTCAGAATGTTGTTGGTGTAGATCTACCATTACCCGCTTAGCAAAATGATATAGCCAACTAGGGTGTTCCTGGACTTTAATGTCAATCAAAAGCAATTGAACCTTGCGTCGGATAAGCCACGAAATTATTTGTTACTAATGGCATTCTAGTTTCAGACCCGGTCAATATCAGTCTCATTAACGAAACCTGTTTTCTTTAGCACTGATCATAGCTTTCTAGTT
>JAAGOF010000185.1:90788-106227 GCA_010645155.1 Tigriopus japonicus | reverse complement strand
ATCATTAATGAAACCTGTTTTCTTTAGCACTGATCATAGCTTTCTAGTTTTTGGATGTTTTCTAGACAATCATAGTGGAGGTTCTTTAACGAAAAAATCATTTCAATTAGATTTTTATTCCTGAAACTCAGATCTTTCATGTTGAATTTAAAATATCATAAGGGCGTAATTTTACCTAAAATTGCGTGTCAGCTCTATCGTTCGGACTCAACCAGCAAAACCTTATTGTAGCCAGAAAGCCACATATACACCGCATCGGAATGGAGTGTTAGAGTTCAAAGCTTTTTGGAAATTATGGCTATGTTTCAAAGATAACGATTGATTTATTGTGATATTCAATTCACATGACCCAATCATCCCTATCAATTCGTTTCTTTTCATTTCTTTTCAGATGCTTTGCTGAACATGCTCTCCCGACCAGGCAGCCAAGTTGGAATCACTTTGGGATATAACGCTCCCAACTATCAGAACTATGCCTACCAAACGGCTGGATCTCAGCCCATCGTAGTGAATGATGGTTCTTATGGGTACCCAACGTCCTACGAATACACTCAGCCCCAAGAGCCCATCTTTGTGGAGCAATTCAACGAATCACCCGTCTATTACGACAATGAATGGTGATGGGCTTGGGTTTGGAAATAGCATCTCAACACGAATTTAGGAATCCAATTTTCTACGAATAAAACTGTTACTACCTCATTATTTAATAAAACGCCAGTGAATTCTAATGTACAGAGAGTTTTGTAATGAATTCATGCCCTCATCAAGAAAATGTGGTACGTCAATGACTTTTATCATTGGCAAAAACACGTATTTGCTCATCCCTGATGGACTTATCTTGATCCCGAGAATGAGCAAACCCATGGAGTGCAAAATACGTAAATCCATTCCATTCAGAAGATGGGTTTTACAGTCTACTACAGTTGATCTCATCATTTGAGAACTAGAAAAAACAATGGGTATCAAATTTACGATAATTCCATATTGGAGCATGTTCAAAAAGTTGGTTGTATTCTTTTCACCTTAAATCTAATCAACACTTTTCGAGTAAAGAAACGTGATATGGGAGTATCCTTAATATCTTGATCAACTGTATTTTTGTAAACCTGTCAAGGCAGGGATTTTCCGGACTGAATTGATAGCAAAGCTTAATACCTTGAAACTTAATACACGTATTAGCCTGCCATCGAAATTGAATCACAAACAAGAGGAGAGCGTAACTCAACGAGGAAGCATTCCGTGTTTGATAAGAAAGTTGCCGGAAACAAAAGAAACTCCTCGAACAAAATTTACAGCGTTCATTGAACGATTCCCTCTCATCGGGAACTCAAGTATCAGAAGCACTTTTTGCCTTCGTTCACAGGATTCCAGACACTTTGAGCTGGCTCGTGTTTTATTTGGACATTTCTGGGGGGACTCATTTCGAGTGAGTGCAGTTCGTGTATAAGATCTGAGTAGATCTGAACAACTTGGTGGGAAATGAAGTTAATTCCGATCTTAATTGCACTGGGGATTGGTGTTCAATGCCAAAACGATAATATCGATTTTGATGCCCAGGATCGGGATCTGGAATGCAATTTCTATGAAAGCGACTACGCCGAAAACTGTCATCATCGTAATTATCCCAACGGACAGACATTAAGACAAGTCTTGGGTGGTGGGCAGATTCAAGAATGCTGCCATGACAATGGATACTTGTTCTTTGATCATTGTTCGGTGAGTATTAGGACATTCTCACTGAAGCAAATGTGCCTGATTATGAGGTTTTCCTCCAAGGATAAAAGAGTTAACGCATTGGATCAGTCTAATACAAGGTTGTTTTGACTAAAGAACCTCATGTACATGAGCTTCTTTAGTTTTGACCTCTTTCGACTTATCAAATATGAAGAGATGATTCTTGATGGCCAATCTTATAATTAACTTTTTGTTGTTGACACTCCTAACAGCTTTATCGTGTACAACATTTTAAACTTGTCCTAAAATTTCAGCATTTCAATGTCACAGTTGCTGGTTGCAATGAACATAGAGTAGACCAACATCAAAATTTTGAAATTATTAATGTTGAACAATTTATTGACAATCGTGGGTTTCACATCATTTAATAAGGTCCGATCAGATGGAAATTGCTAAATTTGTGATTAAGCCATGCTAGAATGCGAATAAAACGTGTCGTTAATCGTGATCAGGCTTTGAAATTTAGAATCAAGAACAACAGGACCGTGGATAAGGACAAGAACAAAAAGACAGTGAAATATGAAAAAAGCCCACTAACGCCAGGAAACATTCGGTCTCAATTTAAAAGGGACACCCTGTAGACACGAAGTAGACATGAGCTTAGACCAGAATTTCTACTGTTGTATCTTTAGAGAAGACAATTTGGCGGCAAGGAGGTTTGCGGATATCCTTTTGACGATCCCAATCATCCCAAATTCACATTGCTCTGCCCAAGTCATTGCTCCATTGGCAGTCTAGATCGTTTAAGGTTTGAAGTCCTGCCCAATGGAACGTTACATAGCTTGTCTAAAGATGATTACCACACAATGGACGAATATTGCGTGGCATATCATTGCGATGACACTGAAACGGTTGGATGGTCTATCAAGGCACAAGTGTGCGAATGCGCCGATGAAGAGCAAATTTCCAAGGTCAATGCCGCAATTCCTGCAGAACATCCTCGATGCTGTCCCCAAACGTTCCATTCGGACATGGAGAAAGGAGAGCTGGAGTGTCTTAGAGATCCACATGGCACAGAAAAGGCCTTGAGTTGCTCTTATCCTGACATGTGGTACCAAATCAATTGGTCAGATGTGACGTTTGGTCCAACGCTCGTCAGCTTTCCCATGACTTTCAATGGAAGTGACGTAACACTTAGGAGAGACGATGTGGATTATTGTGTAGGAGTGGATAAAAATCCTCGAAACAATGAGATTGAGGCTAAATTCATGTACTGCCACATCCCTTGCTTTGGACAAACCCCATGTATAAAGTAAGTACATTTTCAATTAATTGTAAACTCACATGTCATTCACGAAGGTTGCGTGACTCTTTGTCTAAAAATTTGTTATTTAGATGTGATTAGATTGCAAATCAACTAAAGTCAGTATTGGTTGAGAGTGGTTGAAATGCGTGGCACTAAAGCAAATGAAAGCAAGTAGAAGAGTGCACACATGAAATTGATTGGCCTCTCATAGAACCAAAGGCTGCACAACAAATGAAAGAACACTAAAAGTGCATGACTATGTGTTTTTAACTTTTTAAATAGCATAAACAGTTTGTAACCTCTGCTTGTTTTCTGGCAATCTTATGCTTGTTTTACATTTTCATACAAGTTTGGCGTTTTCGCAAACTTTTGACAATTCCTTTTATGTGCTAATGGACTATCATATGTGTTCTGTTTTGTGGCTCTAGGCTGTACTAGAAAAAATCAACCAGCCTCAAAGATTTATACAGTGAAATAATACGCATTTCTCTCTTTTTTTTACGAGCTGGATTGATTGAAAATATGCTTTTTCCGACCCACAGTACTTGTAATCTGCCCGGAGAGTTCAAAAATGACACTCAGGTGCCGGAGAACACGAGTTACTCCGAGCTTATTGGACATCGGTTTTCCAACATCAAGTTTAATTTGGACGTGGAACATATGGACAAATTAGCTCCGCTTGGACGTCTGTGCCCCAAAGATTATGATCGCAATAATCTTTTGCGACCCGACTTGAGATGCTCAGATGAGTTCATTATCGAAATTGAAAATTCCACCAAACCTATGCTAAGGCTACTTAAAACGGACCAATTGATTGGCAACTTTTGCATCAACTTTGAAGATGCTCATACGTTTGGCGTGGAGCTATGTCAACCCACCAGGACCCATCCATTTCGGTTAAAGTAAGTTTTATTTTCTGAATTTTTGTTTTTAGAAACTCCCATGGACAATCCTGTAATGGCAAAGTAGTTACTCAAAAGCAATATGTTTTTAAGATTGCAAAAGCATTTAAAGTTGATCGCTTCATTTAAACATTTGCAGCTTCTAAACATGTCACTCTTTGATATTGAACATATTCCAGGTTCTATCCTTACATCATCATCGCTTCAAGCGTGTTCCTTCTACTGACTTTCGTTGTTTATACGAAATTCCCGAAGCTCTTGAATTTCTACACCAAATTAATGCGTCATTTTGTCCTCAACATGTTCCTGGCATTTGTCATCCTGAGCATCAACCAAATAACCATTTTAAGCGACCTCTCCAACTTCATCTGCCAATTATCTGGTACAGTTAACAACTGAGAAACAAAGTACGATTAATCCATCATGTCAGAATCATCTCTGGGTATGTATGTTCTAGCTTTTGCCCAACAATACCTCTTTTTGACGGCATTCGTGTTCATGACCTTGATGAGTGTGGAGGTTTCACTTCAAATTGGGTAAGAGGACTCGATTGGCGGTCTTTGAGCTTTCAATGGACTCGAATTTCGTGGTATCACAAAGGAAGTGCTTTCCTCTGTTCTTTTCAGAGGTCGAGGAACAAGTAGTTCCAGATATTTGAAAGAGAGAATTATTGGCTATTCAGTTCCAATCGCGATCACATTGCTCACCTTGTTGGTCGAAATCTTTGGTCCCAGTTGTTCCCCTTTTCGACCCAGATTTGGCGAAGAGAAGTGCTTTTTCACCGAAAGACCCGCTAAATTCCTGTGGTTTTATCTACCCATCATGATTATGCTCTTGATTAACATGGGAATGTTTATTAAAGTCATTATCGCCATGACCAGGGTCAACCAAGAGAAGGATAAATTCCAACTACAGAATCAAAGTGGGGGCAAACGATCCGAAAAACGAGACAGGTTTTTAATTACAGAAATGCTGATCAGTGTGGACCGAAAACTATTATAATTATAATGCTCTTTCCAGATTCTTATTGTACACTCGATTGGCTGTGGGAATGGGATTAATTTGGTTCTTCGAGATTCTAGCCGGCATGTCCAATGCCAGCGAGGAGACATGGTAAATTTGAATAACGAACAGATCAAATCTGGCATCTTAAGAGGCGATATGATCAAAACGTTTGTCGTTCCTTTTTGTGGAGGAAAATTGTAAACAACCCTCACGGCTAGTTTTATACAAAATTACTCAACTATCTTAATCGATGCGAACTGATCGTAAAATGTTGTATGATAGACACTTTGCCTTCCAGAAGAGGAACCATAAACAGCTGGTTTAATTAGCTTATCGTTAGGAAAATGGTTTTAACTTATTAAAGTCTAACAATTGAGGGGTCAAAATTGAATGTGTCGGGATAAGTGAGGGACCGAAAGCGCTTTTAGGCCAAAACTCTTGCCGAAATTTGGTTGCCGGTTTCAGTTTTGGGTATGCCTACCGAAACCAAAAGAAAAAAAGACGACGCTGTAAAAAAATAATTTGAGAAAAAACCGTAGATTTTTTTCGTTTTTGGTAAAGAGCCTTTTTGGTCCATCATTTCCTGGGATGAAACATTCGTTACGTTTGCACAAATTAAAAAGAATGGGCACGCTTTAATAACCAGTGAACTATTACTCATAAAATGACAGATTGAATAACGAAGAACAAATACCATCGACATTTTTTATATGTTCCAGGTATTTTACGGACATACTGAACATGTGCCAAGGTTTTTACATCTTCTTCGTGTTCGTGTGCAAGCGAAACGTTTTCAAAATCATTTTCCCTAATCGTGGATCAGCCCGCCAAACTGGGGGCGCCATTGGACCCAAATTGGGATTCCGAAACTTGAGCCAAAAGATGAAGAGAACCGAGAAGCAAGATGGCTATAACACCAGCAACCAGTCCAAGGCCTCTGAAACCAATACCAAAGGCACCTACTTGGGCCAAACGAGTGGGGCTACAAATAGTGCGGCCTGATTTATATTGAGCAAAAATGATCAAACCCCCAATGCTAGGGAGGAATATTTGTAAAGACCCATGTACTTTCCAATGGGTTGTCATACGTGTTCGTCCTAAACTGAAATAGCCTCAAGGGATATGGACTCGGGTTCCAATTCCACAATGGAGGACAGTGAATATAATTCGATTGGGAAAATTCGGTCCACAAACTTTTCGACGTGCTCGCTCCAATTTCCCTCCCGTTTGTTTTCCATCTGTCCCGAGTTCTTTCGAATCCTTTCAGGACAAGTCAATATGAAAAAAAACCTCTCTAAATACAGGATCCGATCAAAAAGTTTTGTTCTAATCTTTCATGTACATGTAAGAATGTACATCGAGCGAATAACGCGACTGACCATGCAAATCTTAAGTTTTTATCTTTGCAAAGCGGACTTTTTTCAATCCTATTGGAACTAAGAAAAAGAAAATCGACCCCACAGGTAGGTGTATCCCGGATCAATACAAATTTTGAAATTTCGAACCAAGGATTAATGCATCAGAATTCCTCCGGATTAATCGAATAAAATGGATTAATTTTAAAATGATCGTAAACGCAAAATAAATCAATAAAGCCAGAAGCTTTGGCCGTAATGACAATGAGGTAATTATAACTGTCTGAACAAATACGATGCAGGAGTAGATTGACAAAATTTTAGGGTTAGAAACATAAATTAATTATCCTTTAATATTTCTTTTTAAGTTTTAGGTTTATTGGCAAGCTTCAAATCAGTTGAAGTTTTAAATTCAGAAATCTTCATTATCCATTCTTCAAAAACAGACTAACGACTGATTATTCGATTAATCTGTTAATCCAAGAAAGCCCGACACACACAAGTGAAATGGGGCCCAGTGTTCCGTTTAACTTATACCAAGATTTCATGAACTACGTGCCAAGAATAATTGAAACGGAACAGGAAACTTTGTCCGTAACTCGGAAATGGTTGATCTCACAAAAAATGTATGAAGCTCAAAAAAGATGCGACAGATAACAATTCTTGAGATACATATGGTTTTATTTCCTTCATGTCGCCTTTTTTCGATTGTAACCAAATTTCGGAAGGGAGAAAAAGGTCGGAGTCAAGAACGCTCTGTTTTCAGAAATGACCCTTCACAGGAAAAATCGTTGTCGCTTAAATATTGAACTTGGAGAAAAATGCTTTTTGCGACTCTTCAAGGCAAGTGTTTGACCAATCATAAACACTGAAAGTGAGTTTTATACATGGTCTCAATCACGAATTCTAGGCGATATAATTAGATGTTCCGTTTCTTTTGAAACACCCGGTAGTTGCCAATGCTTAACATTGGTAGTAGTTTGCATTGAATGACGGTACAAGGCTAGGTTTTGACACCAAAAAGTTAAGGTTTGAGCATTACAATTGGCCGGAATCAAGTTCCAACTTTTTCAGTTATAAACAGAGGGAGCACTCGCTACGTGGTCTGAACCCTCAAACTACGTTATTCTTCATCCTTTTATTATATTCTTGTTCCTATCAAGCGGACAGAATGGAACCACTCATTGGAACTTATGGAACTACCCTAGGTCCATGTAACTAACATATGAACCTGCTACTTTACAAGGTTTTGTTAAGACATTCACTTATTAACTGTCACTTACTAAGACATCAGTGTCTACTTTGAATCAAACTTTCTTAAACTCAGGTGCAAACCTTTTTAGTTCTTTTATTTAGGCACAAGATTGAATTTTTACTCGCAAATCTGAAATTACTAATGAAAAACAAAGAAATATAACAAATAAAAAAGAAAGATGAAGAAAAAAACAGCACACCAAACAAATGAAAATCATAAATTGAAACAAACATCCAAAAAAAGTAGATATGTGTTGCTTTTTTAGGTCTCCCAGATGAACAGGGCTGCCAAAACTGACACCCGTTAGGAATTGAAAAAGGTCAAAAGCAAGCCAAGGTCTTGAAAACTTGTAAAGTTAACACTCCTACACCAATCAATCCTTCAAACAACAGGAATTATCGAGGCAAAAATGATCAAAAAGCACTCTCTTTTACAAAACGTGACAACCACACTGCTTTTTTAGAAATGATACAAATTTACCCAAAATTTCCCAGCCATTCAACCTTCCATCCACCATGCAAGGTTTTCTAAGTTAACTGAATGTCAATCATGTGCACTTCAAGCCAACTAAGGTACAAACACAATTGAAAAATAATACATGATAAAGTTCAAAATCTGTCCACAAAAAAAACCACACCCTATTTGGAATGGTTTCCAAATTCTAGGTTTTGCCAAAATTTGATGGACAAGTTCCGAAAGGGATATATTTCATATTGATTTTTTATCCAGCATTTTCTAAACGCTACTCATTTATAAAAGTAAAAAGACAAACACCAATCATTCTAAACACTTGTATTCCTTCAGAATTATTCAACTTATCAACATCCTAAAATGTCATTGCTAAAAAATCGAACTAAACATTATTTTCCAAGATTGAGCCCTTTTTCCGGTAGTAAACTGTGGGACTGGTGAACCACGAGCTTATGGTGACAGCATGTGGAACCAAAAGAACACAACCAATCACCAAACTAGACCCGAGAATGGACAAAAAATCCGGATAGATATGGAACCAGACCAATTCAATCACAACCACCATTGGGATCTCCGTACTTCTAAACATGCTGGTAACGGTGGGTGTGGCCATCTTGTTGGCTAATACTATAAACAATGAAGCTGAAATGCTGATCAGATTGGATGCAAGTGTCATGACCACTTCAATTCGCGGAATAGCTGCGAAATCATGGATTATCCGGTTAGGCAGAGGAACGAACAAGAGGATCACAGAGAATAAGATAGTGGCGAAGCCCATGTAGCTCATGAGAACAAAACTATTGATCGATTTGGCCTTGGCCACACACACATTGCTAATGCCACTGGCAACGGACGCGATAACCACAAGGATCACTCCTAGGGAGAATTGTGGGTATCTGTCACCTTCTTGAGCGGATTCGGGGAAAAATACCGCTGGTTTGACCACAAGACAGACCCCGATTAACAAAATGGGCATGAGCAAGCACTTGAAAACCACGCCCTTGCGTTCTTTGAGCAATAATACAGAGAAAATAATGGTTGGAATGGGTGAAGTGAAGCACAGGACGATGAACTCTTGGACAGGCATCAAACGGACGGCAAAGGTGCAAAGAAACACCATTAGCGAGAAACCCAGACCTTGAAGGATTAGCCAAACCATCATAAAACGTTCCATGGGAATGAGGGCGTATCCTTGACATTTGGCTATGAGTACACACACCGGTACTTGCATGAACCCGCGTACAAAGATGAGTTCACCAGCATTGAGATGGTACCCTCGGATTATGTAATTGTTGAAAACTAACAAGATATTTGCCAAGAGGGCAAAGATCATGCCCAACAGGAATGGGATCTTGGATGAGACGGGTTCGGAAGACAGAGTAGAATCCATGGAATCATTTAAGTTGACCCGGGTATAAATTCCCGATGGAATATAGGCATCCTCGGAAAAGGATTTCTCATTACTTGGAAGTAGAAAGTCTGAACTCTCGTTGGATTTGTCGTTGCCATCCAAGATAAGGTTTTCAAAGTCCAGGGAATCGTCCAAGGCGTCCACGTCCAGGTTTATGGGCGATGAACTCCGGGGTCCAATATTCTTCGACATCTTTCTTTCGTTGTCTTGATTATCAAATCTTGGAAGCGTTGTTCAGCATTCTTTTCAATCGTCACCTTCACCACAAAGTTAATATTCTTTATGATGGAATCTGGTCACTCTGAATCAACTGGCGAATCCTGCACAATAAAGGAGGGAAATTTCAAATGGGAATTGTACAAGCAATTTTTACAATCTTTCATAACTTGGCAATTTTAATACTAAAAATAAAAACCAGTAGCATTTCATACAGTAATAAGTTCAAACCTCAGAATACCTCTCCACGAAATAAGCACGACAATTGTAAAATACTTCAAGAATTTTTGGGACAATAGTAAGCTCTTCTCAGGCGAGTGAAAGACTTTAAAAAGTTGCTAACTTGAAAAAATGAAATGCTAATCAAGAGTGGAGCAACTGCGGTTAAAACCTTGATCTGATATTAAGTTTCGATTTGCTCAGAAATGAAACATTAAAATAAAAACAATTGAACTTTATAAAGCATCATATCCTCAGGTTCGTCGTAATGAAAAGACCAGTAAATTGTGAAGTGAGTGGTTCTTTTTAATTTACCTTTTTAAATTTGATGATGCTTTCGTACTTTCCTCAACGAATCAATGTTTCTCTCGTTCCTCAATTCCAACTCGTTCAGTGTCCTAATTTGATCTGGGCAACAAGAAATTCCTCAAAAACACTGCTGAGTCGTCGACGGTGGTGACGAAACGATTGCAGGATCGGGTAACTTTGGCGAATGATACAGACACAGATTTGTACTCAATTGCTCGGTTGAACTTTCGCCAGAGCTCACCTGAAATTTGAGCGATGAAGACGATTCAAATCTGATGTCCCAAATACGGACAAAATTTTGCTGTTGTTGTTGGCAACAACACGAACCTTTGTGCCTTGGGTCGAGTATAGAACGGCAAATCTACGTCTTCAGGACAACGAGACAGACATTTATCAATTTGACAAAGGGCCAACGAGACACGAGGACAACGAAACATGGTAAACGAGTGAAACTGTGGAGGACAATCCCGGCCAATAAAACCCTCTCAATTGTGCTATCGTTGACATTTTTCAATCGGACCCTGTTCTTTCTAGGGTCTAGTCTGGGTCAAATGCGATAATCAAGGACACAGCGAGCACTAACGTACAGAATTTAAGTTTTGTTAGGCTATGAACACTTTGGAATAAATCAAGGGTATTTACCTTGCCTCCGGTTGTTATCGACCTTCAAGGACATGGAGTTGGTCAGCTGATTGTTCCAAGAAAGCCCGTCGCTAAGGTCATTTTTGACAGAAGTGGAGAAAGGCCTCAACAGGAAGTGGAGAGAGCTTGTCGTAGCGCCTTATCAAGGCTTACCACAATTTATTATTCTATAGATGTGTATACAGGGTATTTTATTTTAAATGTTTCTTTCCGATTCAGGACACTTAGAATTATGAAGAGCATTGACGTTACTCAAAAACAAATAATTCAGAAATTGGCATTAGCACTAAGTACCGGTACGTGGACACTAATCTACGTGGAAGAAAATTGTTTCGAACGAATTCAGTGGTTTCTGAAACAAACATATCACACGGATTCAAGGGTTAGCTCAAGAAGCACTGAATTTCTGGAGTGAAAGGCCAACTGTGACAATTAAGATTTCCAGAAGGATTAATTCAATTGCGTTCTTCTGCAAATGAGACCTTGCTTGTATTTATTAGACGACGTATTTCAATTTTTAGCTCAATCGAATGCCAGAGTAAAAAAGTTATGCCTTCTCAAACTTCTTAACTGAAGAGAGCATAGAATGAATGAATTCGCCCTTTTGTGGTAAAACATTTACCGGAAAAGGGCGAATTTATTCATTCTCGGTAGGATTTGCACTGAACTTTGACAGAGTATAACTTTTGACTCCGACGTTCGATTGAGATGAAAATTGAAGTACGTCTTCTACTCAACACAAGAAAGGTCTCATTTGCAGAAGAACGTAGTTAATTGGTTCCTACTGGAAAGCATCATTCTTTTAGTTATCCTCCAAGTCCAGTGAAATTCAGTGGTTCTTAGTTAGCTGCAGGTTGCAGTTTTTTGAAACATTTCTCATGATAAAGAGATAAAAAAGAAGAAAATACTTTCTTTAAGATCTCAAAAGGGTATGACAATACAACCAAAACTTAAGCCAAAGATTGGAGCGAAAATGAACAATTTAAGAATTCGCAACAGCGAAAAATCTAAAGTTGTGGTCAAATGCTGAGAGCAATCTACTTACCAAAAAGACAAGCGGATTGTTAAACATCTAGTTTGAACTATACTCTTTAATGCCTATTGTTTATAGAAATGGTTTTCAAACACACCGGAAGTGCGTGAATTCATTGTTAAGTTTGCCAATTTGTGAGCAAAAGTAGATTTTGCCAAGATAATAAAACCCAAAAGGCCTCTTTTTTTTGAAATTGTATTGATTCACGAAACTTGTGGAAAGGAATGGTTTACGCATTTCCATTACTTCGGTAACGAAATTTCATTTCGTTCCTCAAACAACACTAATTGATTACCTGGTGATTCCAAAGAAACGAAACAACAACCCATGCCCATGACTCGGATACGTTTTTTTACATATTTTTCTTTTGCCTAAAAAATCAAGAGAGAATTGGTTTTTTTGCTCGAAACAGACAAAATATTTAAAAAATCGAGGAAAAATTGAGAAATATTTTTTGAAAATAACTCATGTCTTTAAAAAAATCGTTCCGGGCCAAAATGATACGTGCGTTTAAGCATAGGTCTTAGTTTGAGGATCTTGGATGTTGAGTCAATCGAACATGAGAAATAAACCCCAAAAACGCACGTCTCACTCATTTCGATGTCGAGTTGTGTATTAATAGATCGCTTTGTTCCATTTGTCGAACCAAGATTTTGCATGTCTGGAGTTTGTCAAATCCTCTTAAGGAGAATTAGATGCAAAGTAACCAAGTTTGCACAAACAGCAACAGTTTTAACAACCCACATTGCCTTCAATGGACCGGCATATTTCTGAATCTAACTCGCTCCTTCGCGTTCTTCCGCGTATGTCAAGGCATATTATTACATGATTGTCAATCTCCCTTCTTCGAGATATCCACAGATCCTCTCAACTCCAGAGTAGCTCGATTCAAACCCCAAACCCGAGCATTGTTCATATGCCTGCCTACATCTACTGTACATATGTGGTAACTTCCAATATAACGAGCGCATATCCGTTGGGTTTGACGTGTTGATTCAATGTGTGCGAAAGAAGGACGTGGTTGGTACTTGCCCTCATATGTCAATTTCAATCAATTCATGTCTTAAAAGCCTCGGGCCAATCTCAGTTAGGGCAGGAACAACCCAATAATGAACACAATCACGATTGTGTCGAGCGTGAGTTTGTGAAATGGGAAAAAAGTGGGAATCATTTTCATAGTTTTTGCCCGGGTTCAAACCCGTCAAAGGATCGGTAATTCCAGGGGAAAAGAAGGGGGTCATAAAATGTTGGTCAAAATTCACGTAGAGAGGGATTTTTGAATGCGAGTGGAGCGTCAGTTTGCGTCGCAAGTGTAAATCTGGCCCTCATCTACATTTACGTACATGCACTCCAAGGAAGAGATGGGCATAGGTAAGTTAATGTTTAACCTTGCTAGCCGTTCATGAAACATTTGATTTGGGGAAAAAAGTGACAGGGCATAAGAAGTGATGGTAGATCTGTCTGAAAGAAAACAAGGCCGAATTTTAGTCAAGCGCTTTTCTATATTTAGACAAGCATTTGAAACTTCAATTTGATATTTTGGAAAAAATGACACACTAAATAGGAGCGAAATTGTAGGAGACTTGGAAAACATATTTAGAAAGGAAGAGTGTGTGCTTTTTGGCCGTACAAAAATAATGAGGAAAAGTTTGTTCACTGTTGCACCCTCTAGAAAATTAATGCATAAATTCCCTACTCATCATGTTTAAATATTATTGTAAATTCTTTTTCGAGGGCAGCCATCATAGTGATAACTTGTGTCAGCATCAAAAAACATCTAAAGAAACTAAATATTCTTAATAACGGTGAGATGCCCTCCTATGCTCATCTAGCTCATAAAAGTATTGAAATGTTTGTAGTAACATCCATTCGGCAGAATAGAATGCATGAACAGAACCCCTTGTTTACAGTTCTTCATGAACACTGGCTCTCGGATCGTCCGATCCATTCAGGGAGCCATCGTCCATGCATTGATGTTGCTGCCCAAATGGCGAAGAGCCTTCAGGCGGCAAGCTTTTTTCTACCGGCAATCTTGTGGTTATGCAAATGCCAATGCCTGCCCTATTAGAAATATTGAGACTAAGATTAGACAAACCGATGATGACTCCTGACGTAAGGAGCTCAGTTAAAAAAAGCACCGTTTTATTCCTGGATCAAGGTCTGTTGGCCAACATACAGTGTAGACAAATACACTTTCATTCATATGTACACATGTTGAAATCGAAAATGCATCTAAGTGCGTGGGTGATTCTTGGTTTAGCTACATTAGCATTGATATGCAATGAAATGATGGTTTTGAAAGTGAGAATGTTATTCCTCATGAGCAAATGATCAATGGTGTTTGCATCGTGTTTGACTTGGTCATTCTTGCAACCATCTTATTTTGGATTTGACGTAACTGAAATTCCATTCCTCAAATTCCAATTGCCATAATGCCAATCCACTGAAACTCGTTCTCATTGGTTGTATACGAAAATCATCTCCTTTGCTTAGTTTACCTATGAGCCAGTAATCATCATCATCATCATTAGTATTATCTTCGTAGTTTAGGCGAAGTCTTTGGCGTCAAATTGCATTTTTCGACCCCTGCCAAACTAATGAGAACGTGACATGCCAAAAGACTATCTGTAGAAGAGGAATGAGAAGTTAAAGCTAACAAACCAAATAGCAACACTGCATACGGAGAGTTCAAAGTCATTTTTGGGAACCCCAATTAACTCGTTAGTTTTAGATTGTATTACCCTTATGTAATTTAGCGCAAATTGGACAAGACTACTGTAAAGCACCTTAGCCCGTTATGATTGCAAGAAAGTGCTATATTGTGCACTATATTGTGAAGTCTCAGATACTTCCTGTCATTTTCAATCGCAAATGGTTGAAAATTTTACTCATCTTCCACATAAGCTATGAACTTGCTCATTCGAGATGTACAATATAGCATGAGCTTCATTGTCGACTTCGAATAACAATTGACCTTTCCATAATTTTGCTTCCGGCTGAGGGTAAGATTTTTTTCCCATGATTTAACAGCCCTTGTAGACATGCTCTCAATGAGAATAAAATGAAATATGGGCATATGAATTTCGCCAACATTATATATCACTATTGTTTACTCGCCAAAATTTCCTATCAAACTATTTTTGGGGTTCCACGTCCACTTTTTGGGTGGGTTCAAATCAATCTTTGGCGCTTTATTTAGGAGTTATTCTCCCCTCTTGTTCCAACCAATCTCCTCGCCATTCAGTGGATAACCATAGATTGAACAATCTCATTATGAAGACCCCCCATAAAAGGACCGGTTATCAAAAACCTGGAAATGACTGCAACGTCAGCTAGAGTTGCATTTTATCATTAAGATTGCCAAAACAACATGATTTCATAGACATAAATGGTTGGGATAAAGGTATTTTTGCAATTCCAATTCCGTACATGTTTCATTTTAGGTGGCCCACCAAAGTGCATCAAGCTTCACAAAGATCGAGATTGGACGCACTATATCACAACTCTTGTTGGTACAACACACATGTTTTGGGCTTCAGAAATGAGTTTTAATTTTGTAACTTTTCGTTGATAATTTTGGCCACTTTGAAGTGTGTATGTATATTAGCATTTCTAGCAAAAATGTATTCCAAAAATTCCAG
>JAAGOF010000185.1:63257-87336 GCA_010645155.1 Tigriopus japonicus | reverse complement strand
TGTTTAAAAATTTTTGAAGTGTATAACTTTTAATCTAGACCTGACTGAAAAAACTAGTAAATGAAAGTTGTTCCTTTTGTTTTTATTTGTCTTGAACATTCTTCATTGTGCTGAGGAAGTTCCATGCAAACTTGATAGGATTTTTAAACACCCTGTCCTCATAACACCACAGCTAAAAGCATCCAAAGCCAGGTTATTTCACATGTTTATAACAACAGGACATGGTTTGGGCAACATGGGTAGAAGAGTCTTGGTAAAAACTCACGAGACAAAAAAAGTCTCTTAAATCCACTTCGGAATGGAGATGAACCAAAAAACGTTTTGAAAAGCTATGCTGGGAATATCCCATGTTTTTTGACATCCAAATCAATGACTCAATGAAATTCTTAACAACAATTGAATGCACTTGCAACTTCTTCTACTCATTCGGCACGAGGAAATGTGAGATTTTTCTTGTCTTATTCTTTTCCGTCATTCGACCCGCTTCGATGAAGCCAAACAAAAGGTGTTTTCAAAGTCCTTTTTTCCCGAAAAAAGCGTACTTCTTTTCAAAGGGTTCATGAATACTGATTAAGACCTCTTTACTTTAAAGCTATTCGGTCCCATACACGTCATCTCGCTGACTGAAAAAGAGCCAAACCATTTGAAAACATCCGACAACAGATTCAAAAAACCCAGACTGACACCAGGATATCACGTGGAAACACGCCAACTAACTAATTACTTCTTTTTCTCTCACTTGTCAAGATCATTTGATCCGTTTAGTCTGAATCTCATCATTTATGTCTGTGGGGTGTCATATGACGAAGCTTTTATGAATATGTATTCAAAATAGAATATAGGAAACAAGCAAAATGACTGTGCTTGTTCAAGAGTTATTACTTAAAAAGGACAAGCTTTAAAAATATGCAATAAAAACTGAAGCTATTTTGGTAACATTCTAAATTCTAAATTCCTCATACGAGCAAAGATCAAATTCGTGCTTCGAACTTCCTTTTGAAGATGAACAAAATTTGGGAGTAAGAAAACAGACTAAGCTAGATATATAATTATTCTCCATAAACACCAATGTTAATCTTTTATCAAGATTTTTTAACTTTGTAATCTTGAAATACTTTGCCATTTGAGATGTTCATCCTCGATTTTCTTATGGTTGGGGGTAGAATTGGGCGATTTCAATTACTTCTTCTCATTTAAAATTTGTCTGAGGCGTATTTATGTATTTCCTTTAATGATTTTGCGTTTGAAAATCTTCATTTGGTGTTTGAGCAGATTTATTAAAAGATTTAAGGATCCCGAATCTATACAAAATTGTAAGGTGAACAACGTTTTGTCTTTGGAATACAAAGTGACCAAGAGTAATAAACCATATTTTCTCTCCTTTATAGCCTGTGTTTTTGAGTGGCATTCAACAATAAACAATATGTTCTTCTCACAACTTACCATTGCAATCATCATTGACATCATATTTCACCTATTTTATATTCTACAGTTTTGATTGGCATTTGATGGGCAAAACTGTCAATTCCTCTCAAAACACGTGCAACAAACTGATTTATAAGAAGTGCATCTAAGTATTGCCAATTCTCAAATAATGCGATTGTAATCGATCTTTGGCCATAGCAATGCCAAAAAAGCTCCCAACAATGTACGCTTGTACTTTGGGCAAAAAATGGCAATCGTTTCATCAATGCTCGTGCATCGATCGAGACACATAAATTGTTCAAATCCCGAAACCGCGTGTCTGACAAGCAAACCAAAACGCCGAGTAAGCATAAGCATCTCAATAAATGGCTTCGCATTATTATAAGCATGATCCAATCGATCTTTGTCTAACAGGACATGACGTGACAGTTTTGACCGAACGCCTCCAGAATATGTAAAACACTACTCCGATCGAGCATGAAATTCCCAAGCGTTCTCACTCATTCCGAAATGATCTTTGGATTGCTTTGAATGGAGAATTTTGAAACTCAAGAAATCCTTTGTAAGACGGTTTTTGGACGAGGAAGTTCGTCAGTCTCCCTCCTCTCATGACCGTGATTGCAACGATTAAAAAGGCACGCCTCGCCTCGAGGATGTGCTTCGATAAACAATTACCGACAAGTTCGCATTTATTTGCTTCTTACGGTCCCAAGACATGATGAATCCATGTTCAAGTGCTATTTCAAGTGGATTCAACCGCCATCGTCTCAAGACCAGATAGATAGATACTACAATGACCATGTCTTCAACATTTGATGAGTAATTTGCCAAACCACCTTGAGATTCAAAGACATGGCCCGACAGTTAACATCTGTTATCTCTAATTCAACTTGCACCCAACTACAAACTGCCCCCCCTCAACCAACCCTCACAAACCATCCATACAATGTGCAGAAACAACGAAATGAAGCGAATCGTATCTAAAGTTCTGCAATAAATGACCCAGTTATTATTTTATTGTGGAGGAGGATATTTTGCTTCTTTCATTGGTTACTAGGTGAAGGCAAGTAATGTACCTGAATCATTACAGTCATTTTTGGTTTTATAATAAAGTGTAATAATGAAGGCGAAAAAATTGAAAAATATGATTAAGCAAAGGTTTTTGTTTTCGGACCGTCACAAAAACTTTTTTCTCTAATTAGGCAAAGCATCTTTTTCTCGTAAAAAGAAAAAAATGCTTTGCATTGTTTTTAGGGCTTATTTTTACTTGGAAATGTTGTGGCTTATTTTTACTTAAAAATGATGAGGCTTATTATTTTCAATTACATTTTTTGACGACATCTTCAAAGAAATATTTTAGTTCCAAAATTGCAATTTCTTTAGGTAAGTACTCAAAATGTGCAAAACAGCTCGAAAACTGACTTTAGACATCAAAAGGCATCTTTAAACTGATACTGTTTAATCCTTCCCCTAGATTGAGATTCAGGGGATGGTGATCTTTAGAAGTTCTAGGCGTGTCAAAATGATTCTTCTCTTAGCTGTTGATATTGCTTACCACGAACCTCTTCCGTGGAGAGATTCAATCAAACCTGTACCTTGTTATCTTGGTGTTGGGATGGTACTTTCTTACAGTAAGCGCTCTGTCGGTCTAACCGACATTGCGGAGTTCGTACCTCAACAGAAAAAGAAGAGGGGGTTGTGGCGGACAATTGAAACTCTTCCTACTTGGCTTCAACCCCATTTTTTGTGGCTATTAAACCACCTTGTGCACAATCAGGGGTGCCTTTGGTTTTAGACCCAAGGGAGAACTATTAATTGTTTACCTGTCTAACATAATTGCGTTGAAAAAGTCAACTTTTGGGAAGGACCCGTTCGCATGTCGGCATTTCCGGACGACGAAGCCACTTGACTAACTGAACAAATTAATCAAGCAAGTACTAAGCTTGATAGGAACTCAGATTAGGAAACCCTAGCTCATGATGGTGCCCTTTGGGGCTCACATTTAAACTGGGCCACAAAACACATTCATAAATAAGCTCAATTGTTTTTGCCAAGATGAGAGATTGAGGTACACTTTTTTTTAGCCTAGCGGGCTCAGGCTCGATCCTCGACAAGAATGTTGCTCACTTCTTGTTGCCATTACAAATTTTGAGTTGACATTGGACGTCCCTACGGTAAAGAGGGGAAAAAGTGGCTTTGCACAAGAACCCTCAGATGTAGATCGCTTTTTGTTCAGATTCCTCAACACATTATTGAGCATCATTGTTGAATTTGAGATCCAGGAAGAAGAGACCCTCCTTCTTCCCGTGTCTTCTTCTACTTCTGCTACGGTACAATTACAGTATACATTAGTAACTAGTATGTATTAAGTAACAAACCAAGCAACCACCTTCGGTCGTTCTAAGGATCGAAGACCCATGACATCACTTCTTAATTCAACCCATATTTTAGCCGCCTTTGTCACGGTCCCGAGTAAGATGGAAGAGTGTTTCACAATTATAAATGGCAAGCAATTTGTCTCCCAACACGTCGTTGTCTTTGGAGTGCACGGAGCTCTGAGATCGGAGTCGATGGAATTGCAAACAAGACGCTCTTGGTCTCGATTTGAGCAAGACACGCACGCACATGCTACTTCATTCATCTATTGTATTTTTATTGTTGGTGTTAATTTTGTGCAATTGTCAACTCTGGATGCGAATGAACGAACGAACGAAGCCCATTCACCTTTGAAAAACCTTACACATGGTTTAATGCCCATCCATAGTAATTCTTAGGCAAACACAGCCATTCAAAAGTCAAAGTTCCTATAAATTTCAATTTAGGGTTTTTTCCAAAAAAAAGTCCACCTACAAATTTCGGAGGTTTTTATGATTGATTTTATTTCTTGGAACTATCAAAACGGCTAGTTAGTGATGACAAAAAATAAAAGACATATACATTTACATTGCAGTGTTGAACAGTTTTGAAGGTCTATGTGAGATCAAGTTTGTTTAAATAAGTCAAGTTTTACAAAAACCATTCGAAAGGTTAGCTTTATGACTTTGGCAATAACAATGAAACTATTTTCTGCGTCAATGTTTCGCACGGCCGAACGTTCAAAACTTATACTGAAGTAAATCTACGAAGAATTTGAAAATATGTGCTGAGCTACTGAAAAAAATGAAATCTTGCCAATTAAAATCAGATACAGATTGAAGTAAGTTGATTCATATTTAGAATTGAAGGTGTATCAAAGCCGAATGAGCACAACGTTGGCTTGGCCAAACTTGATGTAAGGTGTTACCCTGAACATAGAACATGGATGTACTGAATGTGTTTCATCTCTGTTAAATCGAAACAAGGCTTCTACGGAAGCATGAGCACAGAGGAAAGGAAATCAAATCACAATTGGTCGTAAAATCAGTCAATAATGATTTAATATCCTCAATCCTACCCGTTACATTTAACGACATGCGATTGAGTCCACAATGGAGTTTGCAGTTCTTTAGTTATTCACAGTAGTGGACATCCATGTTCGCTTCTTTGACGACGACAATGTGATTGCACGGTGTTGCAGTCAATCAATTGACCATTAAGATCTTCTGCAACATCCGTCTACAATTCTGAAAACAATCACCAATCCTGACAAATTGCACGTCTGAGATTCTGCTCATGATGAAGATTTCAACAAACATCAAACACTCCACCCAACAAGAAGGAAAATACTCAGGTCTGCGAGTAAAAAACACACAGGAAAAATATGCTCTGATTAAAGTTCCAGTGAATCATGACTTTGACATTTGGCTGCTCTCAGCTCCTGGTCAAAAGCAATCAATGGTGGGACCTTTGTAGGTTGGCTGTCTGTACCCCATGATCTCGTTGGCAAGCATGTCCGTTCAGCATCCCAAAACCGCATCTCTATTGACGAACAACCGTTGAGTCAAGCCCAACCACGAACCTCAATTGTCTCTCAGATAGGGACACGGGATATTCAGGGACGGCTCGAGTTCATGGATATATAATCGTGTTATCATGTGACATACATCAATTGAACAACCCGGCCATGTTTTGCTACACATTTAAGAACTGCCTCCGGTTGAACCTACTTGCCAAGGGAATTGCTCACCGTCCACTTGTCGAGAAGTCCGCTGATGTATATAGGACTAACCATCCTCCATATCCGTATGTTGAGTGGTTCGTCTTGGATGCTGCGGTGGTCCTCAAAATTTATTTCACCGATCAGAATTATCTGGCTGTTGTCATAAGGCTAAAATGCCGGAGGTTATTGCGGAAAATGCTTGCAATTATCTACTTGTGTCCTGTGGATTCTAAGCCATGGGTGCATCTTATTGTTGACAAATGGGGACTTCTTGTGGACACGCATCTACGATTGTACGCAGTACGATTGACCACCAGGGCCCTGAGGCCTGTAATTCAAATAGTCTTTGGCGGGAACACTATCTGCCAATGAATAAAAATTGGCCTGTAATCAGGCTACTGCCTCTTTCATTATCAATATTTCAAAGTTTTGAGGAAGTATCGTCGAAGGCCACCATTTCATTAAAGTCATCACTTGGCTGCTCTGCTTTATTGGATGATGGCTGAAGCGGCAGAGAGAGCCTACACGGCTCAATTATGCCCATCTATTGCAATCAAGGCTGTTGGCGGATATAGCCGTTTTTTTAGCTCAACCCACCACTGTAACTGTTTTTTTTAAAGCTGAAGCTTCAGCAAAACCAATGGCAGTCCTTGGGATCCTCCTCTATTTGTGAGCCTAACCCAGTGTTGCAAATTCATTTCCAACATCATAGCTCACTCATACAACAATCAGAAGGCCCCGTATTCTCGCCGTTGAAGGCATCACGTTTTCCTCCTACCATTTAAAACCATTCAAAGCTGCCGATTCTGCGAAAGGCATTCATTATGTGTTTCTTTCAAGCAAAGGACTTGTATTTTATCTCGTTGTCTGAAACGCTTTTGGTGGGCAGGAATTCTACCATGATGCCCCCAAAACGAGCCAGACATCATGACGCTACCCAAAACGTACTACAGCCCAAAGGCGGATTACCTCGCCGAATCGAGATTAACGAACCGAAATGCGTCATCATGCGAACCTTATGGGTGTGATAAAGCCATACAAAGCTAGTTCAAGGGAAGTTGGAGCGTACGATACATTCGCACTCTAAAGCCCCGTAGGGCCCTTTATGAATGAACAGACTGGAGTATGCCCAAATTCGGGTGTAATGCGAAAGCTTAATTGACTGGAGTTTATTGTTAATATGTGGGTGCAAAGGTCGATAATCAAAGCAATCCCTAGAATTGTCTATGATTTTCGATAGCCAGTGTCAAATCCGGTTCGGAAAGGTTCCTCGTCTGAGAGGGCAAAACATAGTTTGAAATGTTTACTTGCAAATGGCTAGGGGAGAGAGTCGAACCCGGGATCACTATCTAGCGCTGACTATCATCCCATTTCTGCATCCGCTAAGATTGATAGCTGGCTTAAAAAAGTCCCAATGCAAGAACATACACATTCAGGATACTAAACATGAAAAGTTGCATTTGGGAGATGTGTGAGTGTGTGCCTTAAAGCGTTCTTTTGAATGGATTACTAAGTGGACTCGCTGCATGGATGCTGTCCACGTCGCCTTCCAAAGTGCATCGTATATTTATCCTCCTGTCTATTGAGTAACATTTTATGTGTCGAGGGAAATGAACCCGGATTCCGTGTTTGAGTCCTTTTGATCTCGAAGCGACCCGAAAAAGTCTCTCGTTCACTCCCTGATCTCCGTGAACTTGGGCACTTTGACGTGGATGTGAGTGTGCAAGAGACAGGAGGGTTCAAGGGATCGTCACAGGTTACTACTACTGTTTTACTACACATGATCGTTCGGTTGAATGACAAACCGGCTGGCTAACACACAGATATGAAGACCTGACACAGATCCTCCCGATGAATCCTGACTTTGTTCTCGATGCGTTCATTTGAGCCGGAATAGCACGCCCTTTCCTTGGTTATCGGATGTCTATGGGTCGTTTGAAGTTTTTGGACCTCTAGGGCCTCTTCGATCTTTGATCTTCTACATACATGCATTCTTGGAAACCAAAGGCGAGTGAACCACATGTCTGCCGCCATTAAAACCAACTGAAAAGGCATGAATAGTATTTCTCAAAGTGTCTCAACCAGGCCGAGCTCGTGGATTCGGCTACTACTCACTCAGTGCTCCATGTACTATACAACTACATACAGTACGTACATTCACCTAAATGAGCGAGCGCATCTGAAAGGATCCCAAAGAAGCCAGCGGGCGAGAATAAAACCAAACATAGCGGGTCGAGATTTTTAAATCGGGCCAACTTTAGAACATCAGTCTAAAAGTTGAGTTACAGACACGAAACCGAGAGGAGATCAGTAGTGACGTTTTTTAAACAAGAGAGTCTTGTTGCATCCTATCGATATCGTGGGTTTTCAAAATTGAAAAGGTCCGGCACCAAGTGTGCCCAAAAAGTTGAGTGAAACGTGGAGTGACCTACTGAAGAGAAAAGGCCTTTGTCAGTAATGTTGGTGGGTGACTAAGAGAGACATGTCAAGTTGGACCAAGACAATGACTGTTCCCAGGGTGGTTCTCTTGTTGTCAGTTTTGGCAACCCAACATTTGGGATGGGTGTCGGCCAAGCAAAGTGAATTGGTGGACAATCCCCACAAGACTTGTCCTCCCGGTTATGATCTGCACTATGATCGAAGTGCGAGAAAGTATGAATGCCTCTGCAAGAAATATTATCTCTATTGGCCAGAAGACGGGTTGTGCTATCGTGAATATTATCAAGGTCCATGTCCAGAAGGTCACAGGTAAGTCAAGAACAACATTGCCACTGATTCATCCATTCAGAAAACGTTTATTTGAAGTCGTGCGCACTTTTCGATCCACCTTTCCTCGAAACCAAACGTATTGCTTGACTTACTTCAGGTTTCTTGAGTTCCGTATCCGGTGTCAATGAACCGGATTAAACTTGAACTCTATTTTGGCGGAATTCGCACAGTACAAAGGGGGGACTTCTTATAAAATGTCAAGGGTTACATGTGCATCCTTCACATTCTAGACTGGTTCGAAACGAAACCACCCGACAACCGTATTGCGCCTGCCCTTTTTTCTCAGCCAAATATGAACCGGATGGAAAGTGCTATCAGGTAAGAACCATGACACATATCAGCAGAACTGAGTTCTAAATCTGAGTCGTCATGTGGTAATTCAGAATGATTAACGTCGACCCAGTTTCCAAACTTAAAAAAAAGGTGAACAAGAACGACAAGATCTGGCTATCTTCCACAAGTCATTGTAATTTTATGCATGAGATCAAAGGCAGAATAATACCGGCAGCAACATGGAAATAATGATTAAAAGCCAAAACTGAAAGTGAAACTTCCTTTACAAAATCAGCCAGTCAAATCGGATTATGAATCACCTTCATGGGAAAGTTATTGAATATTCCGTAATGCACATTTTGACCTTTCATGCAAGGATTGTTGACAAAAGTGGCATGGATTCTGGCGCGAAATTTAAGACAAAAGACCACCATCAAAGGAGCATCCCATGTAAGGCAAAAGTCGTTTTAGAAGAACAATAGCCGCCATCACATGCATTTTATCCCGAATTCTGATTCATCATTGGAAAATATCAATTCGAACATTGATGAGATGTACGTTTCTTAAGACCTCTTGAAGACCTCCAAAATTGCATGATGTGCTCATACCGAATCCAAAACTGTTGTCAAGGTTTATTAAAAGATCAAGTCGCCCTTAATGATGGCTAATTAGCATGGCACCCAGACGATTTATCCAAAGTGAGACTTCTCTTGTACAGCACTAGCTTATACACTCGAATGACTCTAATCTCGATAAATCGCGTTAAGGGCGCTGGACTTACCATTAAAACAGTCTCAAAGATGATCATTATTTCATTCTCATTGAGGGTTTGAAGCCATGAGTTCTGCTCCCAATGCTATTGTACAGTACGTTGATATCTATACGGTGTATGTAGTACTCATCCCGGGTGATTCGAGACCCTCCCCTTGATTTGACCATGGTGCGATATTTTATGATCATCCACCCGTGACAAATCCGAATAACTGATGGTCTCATTACTCGGGGTCGAAACACCTTTTTCGTAAATCAGCCAACGTTCCATATCGTGCCGACTTAGTTTGAAAGATGTTATGGCCAAACGTATAATGTTCATTGGAATCGGTCATCTGGGATTCAATCATGATTTGAAATGAAGCACCTTATCTCAATCATTCCGATGATGAATTGAGAAGAGCCAATTTCCAGCACAGAGCTCATGAGTCAATATACGAGGATGTTAGGGGTCTTTGTACTTTGAAAGCACAGCAAAACTTGTGGAATTTTTCAATTGAGTTGGGTGGACAACCTTGAGAGTTTGCTTGATTTTCTCTGAAGTGTCCGTCTCGTTTTGTGAATCAGAGGGAAATTGAGAGCCATTTTCCAGGTTGATCATCGTCATGTCATCTGTTCTGGTTCTTCCAGGAATACACTCAAGGACCTTGCCCATTGGGACAACTCATCATGGTGGACCGATCAACTGGTCAAGGGATTTGCTCGTGCGATTCAAGTCTGGTATGGTTCTACTTTATTGATTTCGATTGTATTTTGTGTGTCATACTAGAAAGGCCCAGAAACGGGAGCAAAAGTGAAATCTTGTTAGAGCAGGATTCCTTTGATAAAGAATAACTTTGCCGATAATTTGGGAAGAAAAGGGGTTGATTCCCCAAGAAATCCAACCATTAAGAGTGATAATGTTTTCAAAGAGTTTAATCGTGTGCATAGTAAAAATCATTTAAAATCAATGTACGCGGGATTCTAAAGAAATACTACTTAAGCAGTTTTTTACAAAAAAAAACTTTTATAAAATGAAAGTTTAATTCGTAAATTGAAGACTCCAAGACAGATGTAACGAAATTACAATTAGCAAAAGTAGAGTAATTCGTTCCTTTTTCAAAAAAGTAACTGCTATGCCATTTTGTGCATTTCAAAAATGTTGTAATTGTAAGAGTTCAAAAACCTTAAAAGAGATCGTTATTCGTTCATTTTTCCATTGCACTAATTTTGATCCAGAACTACAAAGTCCCAGAAAACTAATCCTATTTAGTACAGGCTTTGTCAGCAAGCATCTTTGGACTTTTTTGCAAGAGTATGTATTAAAGACTGAATTAAAGTCGTTAGTATGTATATCCTTCAAAACAAAGTGTTTTTATTGCCTCATCCCAAATTTCGCTTCCGCATAAATGTTCGCAAATTTTCTTACGAGATCTCACTTGTTTACCTTACATCAACCCTTGAGCCAAAACAGGCCATTGTAATTCAATTGTTCGAAATCTGTGAAATTATGTGTCATTGACGCTTTAAAAGTATCCAATGTGTATTGAAACACGCAATAAAGATTATTATCAATGGTTTTGGGTAGAATGGTAAAGAAAAGTATGAGCTAAAATATAAGTCAGGGAATCCAAAGGTGTATTAGTGTGTAAATTATTAAATCACAGGATTTTCAACACTTTTCAACAATATGAAAGAAGTTTTGAATGGCAGTGTCTTAAAACACTATTTACACCTTTGATTCTTTTTTTGAAATGGCATGTCTTCAGATGTTTAAAATCGCACATTTTGATCTTTCATGCAAGGATTGTTGACAAAAGTGGCATGGATTCTGGCGCGAAATTTAAGACAAAAGACCACCATCAAAGGAACGAGGGTGTCCATCCCACTCAATCGTCCTCAATATTAATGCTTATTTTTAAAAGAGTAATTTAAACTTTGTAATTCCATTCCTTTTTCTAAAAGGAATTCAGGGTTAACGCATTCCTCATTTTGAAGAAAGGAACAGGAACTGTAATCCGTTCCTCTTTTTAAGGAAAGGCTAAAGAAGCCCTGGAAGACTCCGAGAAAGGCTTGTGCTAAATTGTCAAGGCTACACAGATGCATGCATTTTTTCTAAATATGAAGAAGGCCGATGATAAACATCTTCTTAAATTAAAAGTTGTTATACGTTTAGCTTCAAATATCAACTAATCTAGCAATTTTTTTTGTAATTTTGACATCATTTTGATTGAAAGATGTCAAAAAGGACCCAACATATGTGAGCAAAAACGTGGTCTTTTATACGCTTCATTGAAAATAAAACACATCTTTTTCACTCGAAAATTTTCTCAACAAATACTAGGACTGGGACAAAAACTAGGTGTAATGGCAACCAAAACCGGAAAAGTCCGCTTCATCAAAATGGAAGTACAGGCGAAATTGAGGATTGCACAATTGTTTTCAGTCAACAACATAATTGCTGACGAAATGACTTTTAAAAATATTTATTGAACACACTTGAAGTTCCTGCCCATTTTTGTAAATTAGGTTAAAATAGACCATTGAATTTCCTGAACCGGCTCGTTTGGCCTAAGGCCTTCATCAATCATCAACATAGCTCGACAATGTGCCCTTAATTTATGTCCCGTTCAGCTTCTCTCACCTATCTAGAACATAAACTTGAATTGTGGGACAATAATCCCCCTCCTCCCTCCCCATTTGAACCAAATCTCCTTGAAAAGGAATTCCTGCCCTCCTTTTCCTCCCCTTTCGAGACATTCGTATTGATAAAATTTCTCCAGAACATTAGTCATTTAGACAAGGGGGGTGTTTGCCAGGTATTCCAACTTTTTTATATGAGCTATGGGGGTAGTAGAAAACCAAGTCGAAGAGGCGCTTGAAATATCAAATAAGGCTTTCCAGTGGGCCAAGGTTGGACTCTGTTAGCACACGTATTACACACTCATCCAGTAACTCGCTATGAAACGTCAAAAAAACGACCTCAATAGAGGAATCCCTCATTGGGGTTCTGACAAAGATCAGGTTTGATTTTTCCAGTGTTTGAAATCCGAGTGAATGGCTTGACTTATTTCATTTTCCCTGCCTTTTCCAGACCATGTATTACCATAAAGACACGGACAAGTGTTATGAGTTGTACAAACAGGGTCCGTGTCCACAGGGCCACATTCTGTCCTTCAATTACGGGACTTTTCAGCCCCAATGCAAATGCCAAGATGGATATCAATTGCACACCGATGGAAAGTGCTACCAACTCAATTCTCAAGGTAAAGGGGGAGATTTCTTTGAAAGGGAATGGTCAAACGACACGGTAAAGTGCACCTTGACGAGGTAACCAATACAGGTTTTGGTTGCAATCAAAAGAAATTCCACTGAACAAGTTAATCTGGGATGCAATTGAATCATTTTGAGAACGTGTAAGAATGGGAAAGCTAGTTATCACACAATTATACGGTGGTTTTGCCTAAAGGATATGTTAGATTTGAGGCCCTTTTTGGAGTTTGGTCGGTGGTTGTTCTGTGGTTGACATAATGATTTTTTGATCGTTTGCAAGCTTTGGTACATTTTTTTTTTTTAATTATTGGCAATCCAAAGGAAAGGCCAAGCTTTGAGTTTGAGCACATTTGCGTCTAAAAGGAGCACTTCACATCAGAATCTTTAGGAGCATCTTGACTATTTCTTAAAATTAATTCGATCCATCCTAACCAAACGATCAATCAATCACCGAATCAAAAATGTGTTTTCATACATGCTTGATCAGCATATACTGTATATGGAAAAGTAGTCGAGATGATACTTTGTTTTTACTTTTGGCCAAAAATTTCCTTTAGACATAAAGGGGCAACAAGTTGAACAAAGAAAATTTTCAAATGAGCATCAATGAGAACTTCATTGATTGACAACATTTGATTTGTTTTACTCAGGCTATTATGTTATTGTTAACTTTATTTGCCCTTGTCCAGTTAATATATAAGCCCCATCAAAAGGAAAGAAACAGATCGATTCAAGACGTCGACGTCTTGTTCAAAGATTGTCCATTTCATGTCAGATGGAATGTGATTGCTCATAGTTTGCATTCATTTGTCTTAGGTCCTTGTGCAGAAGAGTTGAAAGATTGTCCCGGTACTCCGTGTTACATGAAGACCCTTGAGGCTATTGATATCAAATGTACCTGTCTACCCAAGAACTCCATGACCGAGGATCACCAGTGTTACCAACCCTACACTCGAGGACCGTGTCAGTGAGTGATTTTTCGCTAATCGGTTGAGTTTATCGCATATTTTTCTGCGATTGAGCCATTGTTGGGTACTCTGATTCTGAGATTCCGGATCAGATGACTTTGGTGGTCTAATCGAATTCATCACGGATGAGGAAGAAATGCTCAAGATTCTTAAAGCTTGGGTTCTACGAATTTCAGATTTGGAGAATGGCTCGTTTTCAAAAAGGATGGCACTTCAGAATGTCAAGACAAGAAGTACTGTAAACGATTCGACAATTGGCATTGGTGGTCACCTCATCAACGCTGCTATCGCCAATTTTCTCAAGGCCCTTGCAAAAAAGGTAGGACGAACTCTCTCTTTTGGCTCCTCTAATGTAAATGAAATTAGCAACTAAAATTATATCCCTGGGGTCACAAAAATTATATTGAGCGCTGATTGAGCACGTTTCCAAGATTAAAATAATAAAAAGGTTGCTCAAGTTATTGATATCATATTATTATCAAACTAATTTATAATTGTTTCGCAATGGTGAAATTTGATGAACAAAAAATCAAAACTATTCTACTGCGTGAATCAAAGTCAGAAAACTGATAGAACGGCTGTTGAAAAAAATGGCGCCGTTTAGAGAGTTCCCCCAGTTAGCGAGTTCTATGTTTTCGATCAGCGAGCCTGAAATTCGCGTGTCATACTTGTCCTCTTTTCCGCAGGAAAGTTGTTTTATCTCGACACAGACGAGGGTGGAACGGGTTGTTATTGCAAAAAGGATTGGGATGCCTACTATTGGAACAAAACTGGGGAATGCTTTGAGCAAGAGTCTCCGGGACCTTGCGCTGAAGGTCAATATTTCGCCTACAATGGCACGTCCAAATCTACCGAGTGCAGCTGTTTCAAGAACTTTGTGCGTAACCCTGATTCTGGCAATTGCGTGGAGCAATTTTCCCAAGGAAACTGTCCCAAAGGTCAATTGGTGACTGTTGGACCAGATGGAAATATGAAATGCGACTGCGGGCCTCACATGCGGGACCATTATTGGCCCCTGGACAACGCATGCTACCCACATTATGAACAGGGTCCTTGTAACAAAGGCGAACAATTTAGACTCCATCCTATTGAGAAGCGACCCTCTTGCATAGTTTGGGGTCGGACATCTTACGCTAGAAAATATTACAAGAAGAAGTAGTTAGAGATTGAATTATTTGAAAAAGAATCCACTCCTTATCGTTCATGCCATCTTAATATTATATATGTGATCTCAAGTTCTTTAAATGTAATAATGCATTGCCATGTCCAGCTACTATCGTTCATTCACTTCCAGTTGAACCTTTTATACGCAACCTACTAAGTTATATATCTATTTATTTATTAATACCACTAAACAATGCGATGAGGAGGAGAAATAAACGAGAGCAAGGAATTGGTTTTTCATTATGAATATCATCCTTTAATTGCTATTCACGAGTTATCTGTTTGTATAATTTCCATACAAAAACAATATAAAACTTCACCTATAATTTCATATTCTCGGTCTTCTAACTATAATTGTAAACTAACTACGCAATACGACGGTCATCATTGTTGCTGTTTCTGGGTTGTTGTTGTTGTTGGTAGTTGTTGTTGTGGTTGGTAGAAGCGGGATTTTTCCTTGTGGATGTGTTTGTTCATCAGTATTTGTAAGAATGGATCTTGGAAATGGGGATGGGAAGTATTGGATGAAATTCGCGTTAGAGAGATAGGGATAGATAAAGTGAGATGAGATAGCATTGGAAGAGAGTCGATACTAGTTGATGGTTATGGCAACAGCTTATCAATACTGGATTCGCACACTGAGATAATTTGAGTTGGTGTGTGTGAAGATGTGGGTTGGGCGTGTATTGCTGGATCATCAAGCGATCCACGGGGCACAATAGAATGGCAATAATAATAATGATAATAGTAATAATAATGATAGGGTATAATAGGGTATTTTTTGAGTAGCCCTCCCTGGTTTCATGAGGGCTGAACAGGCACCTTGACAGGCAATGAGAATTCATTCTTGAGATTGCAGGTAATAATATGTCTTGGCTATTGAAAACGAGTTGAGGAGATGGACGTGGTGGGAGTGATGACTTTTGCACTAATTGAACAAGGTGTTCAAAATCTCATCCCCACCTGCTCCATTCTTCATGGGTCCCTGATGGCCCTGGTTAGGCGGACCACTTGGAATGGAGTCTAGAAAGTCCAGATTGAAATCGTCACTCTTATTGTTCGAGGCGTTATTGTTGGGGTGTTGCTGTTGTTGGGGTGCTCCGCCTCCTTGACCCACCCCATTGTGTTGATGCGAAGGGGTATTGCTCCTCTGACCCATTGGAGACATGACAGGATGTTGTTGCGGAGCCATTGGCGAGTGGGAGTGGCCGTAGCCGCCCATCATTGGCGAGTGATGGTTCATGGGCGAGTTGTGACTCATGTGAGGGGAATGGATGGGCTGCGTTTGCTGCTGTTGTTGCTGTTGTGGTGGCGGCGCTTGGGACGGGGGACCTGGGACCTGGCTGGGTCCATTGGGGACGGTCTGATTTGGATTTTGCTGTTGGGGATTTGGTTGGTTGGGTAAAGGCATATTTGGCATTCTTTGCGGCATGGCACCAACCTAAAATAAAAGCATTCCAGTCAAACCAGTCCTTGAGCGAATCGTCACTACGGTCAAGAACCAATCAATTGCCAATTTCCCTAAATGAGACCAGTAAATGAGTTCGAAAACTAACGTAGTTCATACATTTAGTCAACGAAAATGACAAACATAAGTTACATAACTCTTGATCTTGGAACATAACTCCAAATTCCTTTTGATCAAAAAAATTGAAACTCAGAGTCTATTCAAAAAAAAAATTTTTTTCGCTATCCTCCACGTCCAGAGACAGTCAATGGTTTTTACATGTTATTTCAGTCTCCTTGCAAAAATGGGGATTGAAGGAGATTTAAGCTGCAAAACTTTTAACTTACGGGATGTCCGGGCATTCTGACAGACTGATGAGGCCCATTCGGAGGCCCATTGCTAAGATTGGCTGACATGGCTGGGTTGATTCCCCCTGGTCCACCCATGTGACCACCAGGAGCTTGAGATCGGATATTGGGATGAGAATTATGAGGCATCATTGGAGATCCGTGGTTGATGTCACCTGATGATATACAAGAATATCATATAGACAAATCGCTCAAATAACATTGATTCTTGTGTTGCTACCTTGCGGCCTGGGTGATCCCATCGGACCTCGGGGCGACCCCATGGGTAAATTTTGACCTTGAACTATTGGATGATTGGGTGAGCCCCCACTCATGGGCACATTTCCCATTCCCATATGATTTGGAGCTCCATTTGGTCCCCAACCCATCATCGGATGTTGAGGCGGGCCACTCGGACCACCTCCATGGGACATGGGAACTTGCTTAGCACCATTATTGGCCATGCCCATGGCACCCGGAGGAAATCTCATTCGCTGGGACTCTCCAACTCCCTGCGGACCCATACCCATGGGATGATGGTGATGGTGTTGTTGTTGCTGCTGGTGATGAAGATGGTGTTGTTGTTGCTGCTGCTGCTGTTGTTGCCGCATCATGGGACCACTAGGAGGAATTTGTTGGAAACCCGGTCCTCCCCTTGGCCCACCCATGCGATGGCCACCCGGTCCCATACTAGTGGGGAACCTCATATTGGGAGGCATATTGCCCGGCATCTGACCCATCATATAAGGCATATTTTGGTTCTGGAAAGTAAGGAAGAACCATACAAACAATGCAATCTAATGTGAATATGTGATCTAAATAGTAAATTCACATACTTGATGGCCCATTCTCTGGCCGTATTCAGGAGGAGGAGGCCGATTGGATTGTTGATGTTGCATTTGTTGCATCTGCATCATCATTTGGGGGCTCATCTGACGCATTTGAGGGTTGCTCATGGGCGGTCCAGCCGAGCCGCCCATCATGGAACCTCTCGGTCCCATCATGTTGGGGTTACTTCCCGGTGGCCCGTTACTCATGTCGCCTCCACCTCCCATGTGATTGGGTCTCATCATCCCCATGGGATTTGAGCCCATGTGTTGCATTCGTTGCTGCTGTTGTTGTTGCTGCATCATCATATGTTGTTGTTGCTGAGGTGTCATTTGAGGACCATTGGGCATCATCTACGAGAAACAAAAGAAGTTTGAACCTCAACCTTTCCAGGAGAAACATAATTACGTAAATGAGCAATATTCATACCTGATTTCTCATGGCAGGATTTTGCATCATATTAGATTGCGGGTTATTTTGTGGCTGTGATGGCGTAGTTTGTTGGGGTTGTGACATACTTTGTGAAGTTTGATTGAGCTGTGGCTGAGGCTGGTGCTGATGTTGCTGTTGTTGTTGTGGATGGGGTGGCCCACCAGGGCCCTGACTATTAGACGGAGGAAGAGGATGGCGAATGCTCGAAGGGTTGGGCGTGCCCATACGATAACGGCTTTGAGCCCGCATTCGCACTTGTTCGGCCGTCATGGGCGAACTGCCATTGAATGGCATAGGCCCGCCCATGGCTCCGGGGCCCATCATGCGCGACATGATGGGTCCTGGTGAACTCGAGGTCATGATCCCACCCGCCGAACCGCTCATGGTGGTCCCGGGGGGCATGGAAGACGACGTGGGCGTCACTTGAGGTATAGGAGCGGTGGGCAGATTGGGCGGCATCACACTAGCCCCACTGGGCGGAGCGCCGGGGCGAATTCCGGGGCGGATCCCGCCCGGCCTCATCATGGCCCCGTTGGGCGGCATCGGGCCCATGTTATTAAACATGGGGTGGGCGTGGTGCTGTTGGTGTTGCTGAGCCATGATCTTGAGCTTCTCAGCCGCATCCATCTGTTGTAACGACGTGGGCACGGCCGGATTATTACTACTACTATTACCACTAACACCGCCCGCTTGAGAATGCGGGTGAGGCGAGGCTCGATTGGGGTTGGACATGGGCGGGGTAGGGGTCCCATTAGGCAACCCACTTCGATTCCCAGTGCCCCCACTGCCGTCGTACGAATTGGACCGACTGGTCTGGGCCAACGAAACCGGATGGTGGTGACCCATGGGACTGGCCGAGGTAGGAAGAAACGAAGGGGCACTACTAGGATTGACTGAATGACTGATGGGCGGGCCCGAAGTCGAGGCCGGAGGAGGGGCGGGAAGGTTCGGTTTCACATCCTCGCCCGGTTCCACTTTGACTGAAGGTCCTTCCAAAGAACTGGCCAAGTCATCCAGACCGCCTCGGCTGTCCGAGAAGTCAAAGTTCTCGATAAAGTCCGAATCTTGGAGATCCCCAATCAAATGATTCAACATGTCCTGGTTCATGATCCCTTCGCCGTTCTCATCGATGAAGTCGTTCAAATCCAGATCACCCAGGGTGTCATCGCCGGCTCGATCCTCTTCTTTGACCAATCCCGCGGGATCCAAGGTCTCACTCTTGATTTCCCGTCCACTTCCGCCAAACGGATCCGCGGTGGGCGGGTAAGGCGGTCTAGGCAGATCCTGGACCCCGCCTCCCACGCTTTTATTCGACACGGGCGACGATCCCGCCTCGGTTTTGATCTCGCCACCGCTTTGCAAATGCGGTCTTTTGGCCTCCGCCGGTCCCTTGGGCGCGGTATCCCCTTCTAAACTGGGTCGCGACCGCTTGATCCCGCCTCCACTATTACTCGCACTCCCCCCGGAATAGGAGGGACCGCCATTATTGGCCGCATTGGCCGTCAAAGCCGCATTTAACTTGTGTTTTTCGCTGTTAGCCGCCGCCGCCGCCGTTGCGGCCTGACTACTGGATTTCTTGCTGCCCTTCTTGCTTTTCGTAGATTCGAGGAACTTTTGGCGCAAAGCCAGCGTTTCGTTCATCTGTTGGCCGTTAAAAGCCGTGACCGTACTTTCGTATTGGCGCATGGATTTGTCTTCGTGATGTCGATATCCGTCCATTCGGCGTTTGAGTCGTCCGATGGCGGCCGGATTCTTGGCCCCATTGGGCGGACCGCCCGCCCCGCCTGGCCCGCCCCCGGAACTGGGATCCCCCTGGGGCGGCAACACGTCGCTCATCATGATGCTAGAATCCGGATCAAATGTCACATGAGCGAGATTTTGGGGGGCGTTTAGGGCGTGGAGGGGAGAGAGGTCTTACCCGCGAGGACGAAAGGGGGGTCTAGGTCAAGGCTGGTCGCTGATCTCCCGGTCTGATGGCCTTCATGGCCAATTCCAAAGTATTGAAGGCTTGAGCTAGGGATGTTTTTGTTGCGAGTCCGTTCCTCCGTTCCTTCCTTCCTCTTCTTCTTCTTCTTCTTCTTCTTCCTTCCTTCTTCATTCGTCCGTTCGTTCTTCTTCTGTAGCGAGCTGAGCCAGGCTGAGCGGCCTAACAGGCACGCACACTCCAGTACAGAACAGTACAGTGCAGGCGAAGAGAGTTCGGGCTTTGGCACTTCTTCTTCGGCTTGTGCTGTGCCGACGCCGATCCAGAGTTTTTTTCTGTCTTGCTGGGCTGAGCGTGCCGCTTGGGCCGGCAGGGTAACGGCTTTGATCTTCTGAGGTACAAGTGGTCAATAAATAGAGGATATGAAATCATAAGATACTAATATATTTAGAAATTACCTGGTACATTGAAAATCTTCCGTTTACGCGTTTCAGGCGCAGAAGGTAGGAGATACTGAGAAATGATGAAGAAAGACAATGGTTGAAATAGGGATAAAATGGTCAACCTGAAGGGGTATCGATGGAAAAAATAGGAAAATGTTCCGTGCCGGCCTGCTATGCGTTTGAAGGCCAAGCCAGCCCGGCTCCTCTGTTTCTTTGGGGTACGAAACACAGATCATATAATGACTAGATGTCGCATTGGCCCGTACCGTCGGCGAGAGAAAAGTGACACCACTTGGCCCAGCTGCGCTAGCTTCAAAATCTCAGGGCGACCGCGTGCTCAGAAGTAACGACGTTCGTTCGCCTCAAGAACAAAGTACGTACGGTACGTTGAGTTTGTTCAGGATTTGGCCACGCTGGCAAAATTTTGAAAAGTTCGAAATTCCCACTATTTTGGGGTGTAGTGTTATGTACCAGCTGATGAAGCAAAGTTGTCCACCTTTTTCTCGCACGAAGCGAGGTCTAGCCATTATATGGTCTGTGGTACGAAAGCGGGCCCGTTGCTCTTTCCAATCGTCGAAAAGAGGGTGACGAAGCTCGCTCAAGGTGACAGGGTCATAAATAGAGTTCAATTTGACAATTGTGTTTCATCTAAATACTGAAAGAACGTGTAAAGCAAACCAAGAATGGGATTTTTAGATGATTATTTTGCCCCAAATTTTTGCAATTGTACCAAGGTGACCAATTTGCATTTAAACATAAAAACTGACATGTAGCGGGCCAGCGGCCAGTGAGTGCATTGCTCAAATCAAGCATCGCACTCGCCCAAAGCATCGGGCCACTCTGCAATGTAAGTAGAGAGGAGTCGAACTACCGCGAGCTCGAGTCAAGCTTGTCATTTAACTCCAACGAAGATGGCAAAACCAAATTGACTTTTTTGCAACTTTGATGCCAATGCCTGAAAAATGAAAAATCAAGGGATACTTGACAGACTTGGCCATTGCTCTAATTTATTTTCCCTCAACTAATCAAAAACAATCTAAATTGCATTTCCAAATTGCGAATTTAGGACAATAATGATTTTGCAGGTTTAGTGTTGTGATCTGATTTCGTCTTTCACCATCCATTTGTGATAAGAACTGTCAAATTTGGAATTTCTCCTTAGATACTAAAAATATTTGAACCAACAACCTTTTCTTTCATGTTCTGCAATAGCATGGTTCTGGATTTTTCAGAAGCAAATTAGCCAGAGTACATGTTTTTTAAAAGCCAGGTTTGAGCATGGACCACATAAAGACTTATTTTGGAACTTATCAATGTACAAAATCAATATCTCTTGTGCAGAACCTCTTAGGGCCACATGAAAAATTGCTCTTTGTCTTCAAAGTTCACCAAGAAAAATTGTTCACGTTGCACAAAGGTTGTATATTTGTGTTTTTTGAGGGGTCTGAAGTGCCCAAAAAGTTTTTCTTAGCACAAGGAAGCAAGTCTGCATCCGTTTATTGAAGAAATATACACGTATTTACAACTCAATTGAACTTTGAAGTGAGAAATATTTCTCTCTCAAAATCATCATTGAACCTTGCAAATTGTCAACATTGCTTGTCTAGCCTATTTTTTGCATACTTCGGAAAGTGAAACTGCCGCTAGAGGCGCGGCAATCGCGCGACTCGTTCTAGCACCATCTAGCGATAAAAATTCAAACTATTTGTACTTTACAAGGAGAGGAAGGGTCCTTCAGTCGGAGACGAGTTGATGTTAAGAGCCGATTCATCCAAAGACGTTTCGAAAGGTGGGTCACCATTAGTGATGGGTTCCGAGTTGGGAGTGTTGCCACATTTTACTTGGAGATTAGGTATCTTGCTGTTTGAGAAGTTTAGCAGTGGTCAAGCTTTTTGACCCTTAAGGACCATGATGGCAAAAGTACGAACTCAAATACATCAGTAGTCACCATGAAGGAACAGATGGACACACTCTTCAAAGCTTATTCGATCATTAATTTCAGTTTGTAATCTTATGTTTTCTTTATTCTTGTGAATAGCTCACAAACCTAATGACAAGAGGGAAAAGCTTGATGATTTGAATCAAGTTCGCTTTCCTGCTTCCTCTTTGATAACTCGTTTCTGTTCGTACATTCTTTCCGTTCTTTTCCATCACATTCAATCAGATTCGACTTATTACTTAATTACTGTATAACAAAGTCCAGTATCAGGATCACGGTGACTTGGGCTTTGAAGAAGCAAGTGAAAACCTGAAACAGGAATGGCAATTAGGGAATCCTTCGAACCTCCACTTCAAATGAAGTTTAGTCACAAGATTAAGAATTTAACACACTTTCCTTTATTCTTTATTGCTTTCCTATATTCTATTATCATTTGTGCAAACATGTAAATTAGACCAGCTGTACAGCTGTACAGCCGTCTCATTTGCACACAAATATATTGCGATACAACAGCTTTCTCATATTCTGAAGCATAACAATAACGTACTACACACATCAATTAAATACTCGTCTTTCTAAACTATTATCATCTTTCCAGCCCTTTTTCATGGTTGAAATTCAATTTGGGAGTCGAGCGCTAAAGACAAAACTTCGATACACAGGTCCTTTGTGGAAATCTAGGTCGAACTTTTCCCGCTAGATGGCGCTGAAACGAGTCGCGCGATTGCCGCGCCTCTAGCGGCTATTTCACTTTCCCGAGTATGCAAAAAATAGGCTAGACATTGCTTGTGTTTAGGTTGTGGCATAGTTGACATATGGTTATTCGTAACAACTCTGTGGGAAAACGTTTATCTTCTTTTCAATATTTTTTTTCCAAAATGCTTGATTTTGATAACATGATGCCACTTCAAGGAAATAAATACACGAAGGATTTTTTTTGCAGGTTTGATTGATTGAACACAGAGCAAATGACTCCTTTGACAGTTTTCTCGCACACTAGAACTCATAAACCCAGTTATTCATTTGTTTGCTCTCTTATTTGTAAACATTTGAGATCTAATTTTTCACCTCATCATTCAATTGAGCTGCAAAACTAAAGAATTCATTTACCAAACAAAGGTAAGGTCTTGAACGTAAAAGAACTCAATTCCTGTGTTCCTACTGGAAATAGTTATTCGTCATCAGTCACTATTCTCTACTTCAAGCCGTCGCCGAAACTCGAAACTCTCTCTAGTCACTACTGACAAACTATTTCAGCTTCAGTTAAAGAAGACTTGACAGAGCAATGCTGAAAAGAAGAAAAGGAATTCCTCCCTTTTCTTCAGTTCAAAACCCAAACGAACAACCCAAGTAGCTCTAGTCCACACGCGTTGAAGATTGCTGTTTGTCAGCAAGTTGATCGCCTATCATTTCAAGTCCGTGATCGACTCGTAACCGGAGTAGGGTAGTGAGGGCCGAGGTCTACCAGAAATCGGACTACTCACTGACTCGATCCTAAGGAGGGGATTGTACATGAGTTGGTACCTGCTTGCCCATTGAGATGAAACCCCAATGATCACACACCTAACCCGGTGGTGGTGGGGTGGTGAATGGCTGTTTTGCCCCCTCTTCAGTCTTCAAGGGGAGGGGAGTGTATAATGGCAACTTCTGTTTGATTTGAGATGACCAAAACCATCTCTTTGTTGCCTTTTGAGAATAATTGAATTTGGAACAAAGCAAGCAGAGAGTTAACAGCCCCAACAAGAGTTGGGGCTATTATCAATACTTATTTTGAATGATAAACTAACCAGAGCGAAAATAGATGCCCATACTTCCACTTAGATTAAATAAATCTATTTGGGGTCAATCATGGCTAATTTAGGGCTAAGAGTCATTGCAACAAAAATATAAAATTGCTTTTCCTGATTTGGACATTTTTTTCTTACACAATACCCACCAAGGTTGCCAGGTCTTCGACGGCTCTTATCGCCAGATTTGGAAGAAAAACGGAATGCCACCATTTTGACTTTCCTTCATAAA
>JAAGOF010000185.1:28536-53371 GCA_010645155.1 Tigriopus japonicus | reverse complement strand
CCCAACATGCCTGGAGTAGCCTTAAATTAATTTGGACCACGTTCTTTTTTTAACGTTAAATTACATGCTGAAGATCAATTTAGCTTAAAACCTTAGCTTAAAAGGTAAGATAGAAGAAAATTATCTCAAAAGCCCTACTTGTTTATGAATTAAAAACTCAGTCTACCTAGAGTTTGAAACCCCCTCGTAATAGCACACACAGACGCATTGGTTCCATGCAACAAACACTTTTATTTTACTGAAAGGTCCATGCACTTGAAATGGTTCAACGAGAAATAAAAGTGTTTTAAGGACACATTGAGGTTGGTGCAAAAGATCAATAATGGATGTACCTGATACCGTCTTTTTTTTAGACCTCAGCACCAACGGAGGTTTGTCTGTCCCTAGAGTGAGTGAGTGCGTGAGTGAGTGATTGTACAGTTATGGAAAGACCAAAGTGAATCAATACAAACTTGGTTTAGCGTGTTATCTTTTTTCTGTTTTTTAAAGCCACCAAGAACTTAGTGCGCGTAATTGAATGGTCAAGTTACCTGAAATGAATTCCTTGGGAGTGCTTTTGGCCTTGGTGGTTGACACCTTCCACATGCACAGATTGGACAGTCTCAACACCAAATTGGTGGTTAGCAGCTTCTTGTATTGGGATAAGATCGTTTCCCGAATGGCATTGTCCTGTTCAGAAGTACCCTTATTTGAACGTACATCGCCATTGGCGGCCTAAAGCAAGTAAAGAAAGATGGACAGAATATATATATACGTTGCACAACATTTGGCGTTATTGCGCCTTCCAATTTCCAATAACTCGATAAGTCGATATCCCGAAAACATTTGGCCTTCTTTGATGTGCCTGATCTATCTGAGTTGATCCTGGTAAGCAGGCATAACAACAGGAAGAAGTTTGTTAATTGATTTCTTCGTCTCTTATTTGTTGGGGAAAAAAGTGCTTGATACGAATGTTTTTTTTGCCTTAACAGGTTAGGAAGGTTTCTTCGCTTTCACAAATCAAATCTATGTTACTTCGTCCATTGACCAATAGTTTTCTTGTTGTGTTAGAAAAAGTTCTAAAATGTTCGTTATAATGAACCGATTCAACATTGAAGTTTTTTTTATCAAGGTACGTTGAAAACATAATCAACGAGCATAGCTGAAATATGCAAATCATTGGCATATCCTTATCCATGAATTTCTGATAAAAACACATGACGACTCTCTTTCAAAACATGCTAATCATAGCTTCATTTGAATTCTCCACTCTCAAAGCTAAAACTACAGGTTTTACAAAACTCACCGTAGGAGCTTGAGAGCCTGGAGCAGATCTGGAAAGCGGTGCCTTGTTCCCAGAACTTCCTCCTGATCCCGATGCATTCGAAGACGAGCTCGAGGTCAAGGCCTCAAGAAGGCTATTTTGAAAGGCGATGATACTGTTGTTCAACCATGTGGAATGGACACTCTCCGAATATCGGATCCATGTGGATCGACTGCTGTCGGCCAAATGGTAGGGATAAACATCCACTTGGAGTTTGGAGAGTGAGATCTGGAATGCCCCGCCCTCGCTCAGGTTGGGATGACGAGATCGTCCTTCTGAAAAAAGCATCAAGGACAACCATCAATTAAGGAGGTAGGTCTTTTTTTGTTACTAGATGGGTGATTTTAGAGAGCTCTTCAAAGTCTTTTGAACGAACGAGAAAAGCGCTGATCTACGCTCAAAAGAGATGGGATGAGGAAACTTTTTGTATGGTGGAAAAAGCTCTCATTTGTTGGGCTTTTAAGGAACATTTGTAAATATGTGAACCGGATGGGCTTGACTTCCAAGTGGAATAGCTAGCAATAGGTAAAAATGACGACGAATAAACTTACTTCCTTCCGGATCATCACAGAGATGAAGATCGATCCTGTCCGAGTAGAAGTGATAGGATGTTTCCACCACATCGTAGCGTGCAAAAACCTTGGCGGCTGCACATGTTTGAGCGTTTTTCTTTTTGGAAGACGATTCTTTGGACCTGTGGAATTCGGCCAGGCTCTAAAACACGAGACAAGTAAGACCATTCAGTAGCTATTATGCTCTATGGAGGTTATTTAATCTCTTTACACTCTTCTCAAAACACGCAAAGTCTTCTTTAATGCAATATCATACGAAATTGTGTTGATATTTTGAATGTAGAAATGCTTTGTGGATAGTTTATGGAAAGTTATGATATGCAACGAAGTAAGGTCTGGCCTACTCAAATAACAAAGACAAATAGCAAAAAGGCAACAGGTTTCAAAGTATTCCTTAAAGCTCGTATTTTAGTCAGAGAAAAGGACTTTGGCAAAAATTGAATCAAATAGTCAAAAAGAAAATGACGTGCTTCGATTTGAATAAAGCATTTGTGTTTTAATTTCTATCAATCGAGTGTTTCAATTAGACAACGAAGTCGAAAGCTCTTTTTCCTTTAAAGTTCAGTGGAAAGCAAGCGGAAAAGTGAGTATATTTGAACCTTTTTAGAAGATCTTCCTTCATTTTGCACGACCTCTGCACTAAATCAATTTGGTCGGATAACTTTTGACTCAGTTGTTTAATTGAGCTCAAAATTAATCCTACGAAAGAAAATACGGTCGGTTGATTGGCAGAAAAATATAATATTAAGTCTATTTTTTATGTATGTATTTGATTATAAAGAGGTAAAAATGTATTAATAGTCCACTTATGTCGTCGCCTAAGGTTGAGGTTATCCATTCATCGCTCGACTTGACGAAATTAATGAGAACTTGGAGGGACAACTAGAACGAACCCCACTAACAAGATGCCCTTTCTCACTCTTGACGTCTTCTTTTGCCAATGTCCAACTCTTAATGACATCAATAGTGGAATCCAAGATACAAAGAGCTTTCTTTGTGTCTTTGAACACGCAACGAGGAAGATGATCATCCCAGGTCCAACATTGATTTTTCTTTTTCAACTACTAGAACGAACTTCCGCACCTTAAGATACTCTTCATTTCCACTCAATTTGAGCCCTTCCAAGCTGAGAGCAGAAGGGGATTATAAATTGCATCCAATTTCTCTCCGAATAAATGATGAATAGCACTGTTCGCTCGATCGGGGTCGTAAAAGGGATCACGAAAGTGCAAAATTTTCCGGAAGGAAAAAAATCGATCCCAGCCATCTCTCGTACTTTTATGAGTCATCATTACGAGGGGCAAATAAGCAACATAGCTAAGACGGTTAAATTCAAAGAACAGCTAGATTTGTTGCATCAATTTTTTAGGGAGTCGCTATAAACCCTTCTTTTAATGACTGCTCACATACCTTTAATGATATCGTAATTTTTTGAGAGGTCATTTGAAAATAAAGTGACCTCCGAATAAGTAGGTTGCATCAACACTTGATGCCCTTTTGGAAATGCATAAATATCTTCCATTATTATCTTAATGTCCTCAAAATGCCTTGCACTTCTTTGAGAAAAAATATATAAATAAAGACAAAAATGAAGGGACATTATCCATAACATGTGACTACTTTAAATATCTTGTTAGTCGAGTCGTCATTTGTCCTGGTATGGCTCTCGTAAAATGGTCTTACCTGAAGTTTTCTGGCTCCTTTGACTTTCTGTGTCTCAGCTGTGGCTCTTTTGAGTAACCCGCTCAGGGAATCGGCAAAATGAAGGGCAGCCTTCAGTTGATCGTCGGTTAGACCCCACAAGATATCGTCCAAAATGATCACAAGACGACATCCGAGCACGGCACAATCTGCGGAAAGAAAGGAATGTCATTTCCACTTCCATATTGTTAGAGAGGGAAAATGGACCAAGAATGAAGATGAGGAGAATGGCCAGAATAAATTGAGGTCCCATGTTCCCTTGTGTTTTGCAACTAGGGCATATGAAAATAATAAGAATTGGGCAACAGTTACACAACGATGATGATGATGTCAAGATAGCTGAATATCACAAGAATTTCCCTTTCTTTAAAAAAATAAAATTGGGGCCATTGTTGGTCTCCAATTAAAAAGAACAATCCCCTTGAGCACCAAAAAAGTGCGCTTAATAAAGCTAAAGAAACTGAAGAGAAGCAAGAAACTTTCTTTGTCTTTTAGGAAGTGGCCCCATATTGCGTTCAATTCGATCCAACAAAAGAAAAAGCCAAAAGCCAAAAGTCCAAGAGTTTTTGGAATTTTCCAACGAGTCTTAATACGTTTGCACTTGATATGACATTTTGTGGAAATGCATACAAGATTAGTTACATAAATACGAGCGAGAGAAACCTTCAAGGATGTTGCATGCATTGAAACGTGTTCAAACATCCGATACAAACTTTATGGAAAAATTGCGGTCTATTTTTTCCCCTCGCCAAAACTTGATCCGGAAGTTTTTCCCCCGTCAACCAAGAAACGGAAACGAGTATTCCTCATTTCCGATTCTTGTATACTAACGAAAGCCCTGAGAGGATCGGAAAGGCCCATTTCAGATTCCACAAGTCTTGACAACACACGAATTAGCATAACAAAGGCCACCTTTCTCTCTCCCATCTGATTTGTGTCCAATTTTGGGCACCATCAAAGTTGACGACTTGCCTGATATCTTCTTCTTGATGGTGATTCGGCATCGCGCTTGTTGCGTGATCAACCTCAAGGGAGTCAAATCGTCGGTTTTGGTCGATTTGGCCTCAATCCTCAAAGTTTGCCAAGACAACTCTTTAAAGTTGAGTACTTCGCCTTTGTCCGTGTCCTTGATGCGGGTCATTCGGAGATCAGCCTTGCCCCAAGTTGGACTTTTGGATTCTAGTTCAATCCTGGACATCTGTTGAGAAACGATATCATATCCTCAGAAAGTAATCCAATCTCTCTAATCTCTAAACAAACACGTGTTTGTTCGGCAACGTTTTAAAACGTCAAATGACCTAAACAACTCCGGATAAAAAATGGCAAGCTTACTTGGAACGATGCCTCAAAGACGTGACTCTTCATAACGAGTATCACGGAATTGACATTGACCGTGATCCCATCGACCACTTTCTCGACAAACCCGTAATGTCCACCTCCTCCGGTCGCCGTGGCCGATTTGCCACTGGGATTTACATTCCGGAGGATCTCACACGTTTCCACCTCAACCCGGACCTAAAAAAATTGACATCTCAGCTATTGAAATAATCCCGGAAACTCCCCCTTGGACAACACACAAATAGACCATGGAGATTAGAGGTCATCATGGCCTGAGGATGACAGTCTCTTGGGATTATGAAAAAACTATCTCACCTCGTCGAGATGTAGTACAATGGGCACGCTTTTGAGCTTGGTCCATTGAATCCGAACAGTGACCCGATTGCATTTGGCACTACTCAATTTGAGCCAACTCGGAAGCTCCATCAACTCCATAAGCACCTCCTCATTCAACTCCAAATTGGTGAGCTCGCCTTCGCCTTTCATGGTGGAGATATTGATCTGACTAGGCGAAAGGTTCTTAACAAATCTGTAACGAGAAAAACACCTCACATCAAACGGATGCTCCGACCTAACAAATAAGAGCCCGTTCCACGGTTCCAACGTACTTGGACAAGTGCTTGAGAATCTGGTTCTTGATGAGGTTGGCCATGATGCCACGAGGAACAATCACAGAGTGGTCACACCACTATAGCAATGGTCACTTCATGAATTAGAACACCAACATGATCCGAAATATGTGCGTCTTTCCGCGGAACTCGAGACCCTGGACACTAACTATCCCCAACAGTGTCTCTGTCTGAATCAAACGCAGAGAGAAGGAGAAAAAGGAGGAACCTTTCGAGGACACCACGAGGACGTCGTCGAACAAGCCTCGAGAAGGCCTGGCTATTGCTGTCTTAGAGGCCTTCGAGGCTTAGCAAAGGGTGGATGAGCAACCGGAGGCCGAGCGAGGCCAACCAGAGCGAGGGCGGGAGCGGAGCGGGACAGAGAGAGAGAAAGTGAGCCCAAGGGATCTCAAGGGATAAGAGGGAGGGATGGATACACTTATACACGTTCAAGCTTTGACACACACACCACACTCAATCGAGTGAGGAAGGAAAGAAGACAGGGAGGGAGATACGATGGATCGGATCTCCGTGGCATTGGTTCGACTTGATGTTTGTATGTACATGTGTATGTAGGTACGTATGAACGAACGTAATATCGAAGAGCCAACTGGTCATGCAAGGAATTCGTGTGTTCTAGCTCGACGAGTCATCAGCCAATGAACAAACTCTGAACGAGCCGAGGTTGACACACACACACAACAAAAACCTCAAAGACAGGGTTGGTTAGGACTTGTGAACGGATCGTTTGTTGGCTATTATTGGTGAACAAAAGTGTAGTCATCCGTCGATGTACATGCAATTCTTGAGAGAGAAAAAAATCATGCAGTGAAGACATCCCAGGCTGAATGAATTTTTAGTTCAATGAGGTGTATTAGCCAAACATATGTAGATGTTGCCTGCAACTTGGTCAAATATGAGAAGCTTTAAGTGAATGTTTCCAATTGAAAGTGATATTTCATGAATATCCCATCACTGAAATATCACTTGTTGATGGCATCAGATGTTGTTTGAATATAATGGTAATTTCTAATTCCACTAGTATGCATTCAATTTGGAATTTGAAGTTATTAAGTTTTGCTTCATGAGGGCTTCTATCTCTCACCAAATCTTTGTCTTCTGACCAAGGGCCCATTTTGTGTATTGAAATGGTATCTTTTTAATGTGCTACACAAAAATGTATGCAGCTTAAATACCATTCATTACTAAAATAGATTATTTTGACAAAAAGGTGTCAATGTTTTCTATATGGAAAGAGGTGTGCGAATCAATGAAAAACTTTGCCTCAATGCTTATTAATTCAATTTGTTGAGATGGGGTTGAGCTGCAATTCATGCAATGTGTTCTTTACCCTGGTAGCAATCATATCCACACATAAAAACATAAACAGGTCATTTTTTAGTAATGTGAAACTGACAAAATAAGGCTTGCATAATTTTGTTCTATTTTCAAGAAACAAAAAGGTTCCCTTAACATTCAAATAATATACAGACCTTATGTTTTATAAAAATGAAGGCACAAATGGTAGCAACTTTTTTCCATGTCCTACATTAGACTATGGGTGGATTGACTTTGCATCAAATAATTGAGCAACAACAGTATCATAACTAGGAGAAATTATGTACAGGCAGCTTTTAAAAGCTAGGGGTTCATGTTCACTGCTTTTAAAAAAAAATGTTTCCTCAAATTCATTTTGACTATGATTGAGACCAGGTCAAGTTTGAATACATTTATTTGCAGTCATCCTGTTGAAATCAAAATGAGAAATACAGTTCACAGTTGAACAAAAAAAGCTGATCATCTCCAAAATTTTGTCATCTATTTTGCACTTGCCAATACTGTAACTATCAAAAACTTGAAATTGTTCAAGTAAAGCATTGTCAATCACCTCCACCTTATTTTACATTTTTTTATTTTATAGCACCTCCATTTTACTTAAGACTCATCAAAAATTTCATGCATAAAAATTGAAATGAAATGAAAATGTTGGTGAGTCTTACGAAATATGGAAGTGCTTGTGCCCATTCACAATGACTTACTTTCAACCAAAACTTCAGTGAGAACTGTTGAGTGGATCTTTGAACTACAACACAATCCAGCTTCCATGAAGTCAATATGATTTACATTATGTTTGTTGCCAGATCAAAAGGTTCACTTAAAAGACAATTAATGGAGAGCTGATTGTAACTTAATTCAGCTTGATCAATGTATTCATGCAACTCAAGCTGTCCAATTCATTTCAGATTTTGATTGACCAGCCCTGCTCAAAATGGAATTTCAAGCGTGTCCTTCACGAGAAAAATCAAGGATCCGTTTTATTGATCAAGGGAGAGTGATATTGGTTACATTGTTTGTAAACGCATTGAAAACTAAGATTTGATTTCCATTAGACTCTCAAAAATCTCCAAAACATGTGCAAGATTTTTTAATAAAAACAAATCAAGTGTAACTCACCAAAAGTGAGTTGAACATTGCGACATTTCTTGTGTAACTAAACCATTTCAACAAGAATTTGATGCTTGGTAAAACTTTCATGCTTTAAACATCCTCTCAATCGACATTTCTTCAAAATAAAAAAAAAATCAACATATTTACCAACAACTAATGTTTTCATAACTTACAATATGGTTCCATACAGTGTCCCATCTCGAGCACCTCCTGCACCTATGAGAACGATTTCCTAATTTCCTTTTTTCAGATTAAACCCCATATGAACTTGTATCTAGACAAAACGGAAGAGAAAAATTTTCTACACTAGAACATGTGCCTCATTTCTTATGTGTTTGATTGATTTTGTGTATTGAGCTTCTATTTTACAGAACACGTCAAGACGAAGCTCAATTTTGCCGAAAAAAATGCCGAGACACATAATGCGGCATAACCGAATTGTTGCTCTCTTCAAAAAAATATGTGATAAAATGTTCTGCTTATTTAAAGTTTTCTAAACTAAAATGTTTTTACTGACCGCCTTCTCCTTTATGAGACTTCCCCCAAGCCCGAAGAGGTCAGGTCCAAAATATTATTTCTCTCTTCATTGATTTGTTTCAGACGGTGATTATTAGGGCTATATACATTTCATGAAAGTGCCTTTTATTTCACTTTTTCCCGTTTTCCCCATTTATTTATTATTTTGGTGTATATGCATTTTTTCGATATTTATCGATAACGCAACTCAAACCCGATGACCTCGATGACCCAAAATTTCACTACACTAACGACAGTTTAATTTACAACCATTTTATTACTTGATAATTTTTTAGTGAAAACCCAAGAGCTATGAATGTTTTAAATGGTCTTTATGGCCCTTAATTATAATTTATCTAACAAATGATATTTGATTTAGTCCAAATGTTCTTCAACTGTGCGCATTTTTTGATGCATTTTCTAGCGATTTTATTTGCATTATTTGTGCAGCCCTGGTGATCAGCTTTACTATTTTGTACATTGAGATTTGAGTACGACTTTATGTCACTTTGGCACTTTAAATAACACATGTACTAAGTACTAACCATCAAATAATGTCTTAGATGCTGTTTTTGCAGGGTTGCTACAATCCCAGCCGGAACCCGAAAACCCACTCTGGCAGGTGTAAGAAAGGTAATAAATTCAACAAAAGTACAAAGCATTGATAATTGTTTCGGTAGATTGATCCGTCCAGTTTCACCTATTCTCTGCATGTGTACTTTTGTTTTGCGATTCCTATTATAGCTGTCACATATTTGTAGCCAAAATTCCACTCAAAATTTGTAGAAAAAAATCTCTTAAATATCCTTTACAATCTGGTCAAAAGACCCTGAAATTGTGGAGAAGATTTCTAGAACAATGATTGCTTCTTATTACTGTTTCAAAAATTCCACAGAAGCTCCCTACATTTTTCCTAGAATTTATGGCACAGCTTTGAGTGTTCCTAGGATTTTGTCAAAAATATTCGCTAAAACGTTGTAATTATTTCTCAATTTTTCAAAGTTCAAAAATCAGCTCGATTTCTTCCAGAATTTTGTAAATTCGAATACTCAGTGCAATAATTGAACTATTTTTGGTTCTTCATCGTAGCAATTTGGGCCGATTTTTCAAAGTGAAAAACTAGCGTCTTTGAAACGGTTCTAAAATTCCCGAGATTTGAGAATGTTTCTAAAATTTGAGAGCACTGATTTTTAAGATTGCTCTGCTTCTATTTCCCAAACATCAGCTGTTTTAGCAGCTGTAACGCATGTCTTGTTTTCATCTGTAGTTTTCGCGGGATCCGAACACATCATGGCTCTAGCTCGCACGTTAGGATGGTCCAAGGTAAAGAAATTCGTCAATTAACCTATAAAAATCACTAAAATCATTACCTTATTTCTTGCTAGACCTTAGGCTCTCTCAGACCCGCGTTAGGCTTAGGAGCTCGGGCGTTTTCCACACCCGTGGACCCTCCGGAGAGCGCGACTATAGTGGATGAAAATGGACCCTCCATCGAAAAATCCATCAATAGTGTGACATTACTCGGTCGAGTTGGGGTCAATCCTCAATTAAGAGGTACGGAGAAGCATCCGGTGGTCACGTTTTCCCTGGCAACCAATGTCCGATACAAGAGTACCCAACCCGAAACGCAAGAAGAGACTTGGCAAGTCAAGACGGATTGGCACAACATTGCCGTGTATAGGCCTTATCTGCGCACAAGCGTCCACGAGAATGTCATCAAAGGCCAAAGGGTGTTGGTTCAAGGTCGAATCATCTATGGATCGATTGAGGACAACATGGGCAACACTAGACACACCACAACGATCGTGGCCGATGATGTCATACGATTCGCTTAAAGAAGCTTTAAATATGTACCTTTTATCTTGTTTGTACCTTAACTTCTGAAAGAAACGTGTCTTCGAAACATCAACTTTTTTTGACTGTTAAAGTGTTAATGTTTGTTGAAGATACAGCTCAGGCGTGTTTAGTGTTTTAACTGCAGCTGAAAATTCTCTTCGTGGAAGGCAATATCAGGAATATTTCTAAGCAGTAAGGGTTTGTTTTAAGGTTGGTGCTCATTTCTTCAAAACAATATCATTCTATAAAACTCGAATCATAGAGAGGGCCGTTAAATGCGATTTCAAACATTAGTAACCTGTAGTATTTTTCGGACTTTTGATAGATTTTTTTTTATTTTTTGATTACCTAGAACATTCAATGTAAAAAACATTTTGAATCCATGAAAAAATCTCCCCAACACAAGTATTTTCAAGTTTGATCAAATTGCGGAATGACAACTCTTATGTGTCCAAATTTTCAGCCACTCCATTTCAACACTTCGATGAAATCTAAAGACTAGACAAAGTAAAACCCTACGGAGGAAATCTTAATATTATATAACGTAAACCTTAAAGATTAGGAACGGGTCTGTGTCCACCAACTCCATTTCTCCGTCTCTATCCTGCATTATGGGCACCCTAAACCCGGCCTCATTGTCCACGATAGCTTGCACTAAAGTTCTTTAGCTTGCACCTCTTCTGTTTCTTCTTCCATCCAATCCGCTTGGAAGTCACCCATCGCTCTTGGCTTTGGGAAGTTGTTTGAAGTTGGAACTCACCCACTCGTTCCCTCCATCCAAGGTGCTGTTGAACTCCTCTTCATCAGCGCTTTGGACGACCATGCTACGTAGAAAACGCGCGCTGCCCCATTCAGCCAAATGTTGTTCTTGTTCTCGTCGTTTTTCTTTGAGTGACTGTCTGCCCAACGCTCAAGTGTGACAACGGAGGAGGTTCCAATCCGGTGGATCTATCAATCCTGTTCCAGGCTCATTTGGGATCAAGTGTGAGTGAGTGAAGGCCGCCTTTGAAGGATTGGGACGGGATTCGTGGCGACGTCCCAGGCATGGGACTGTTTCCTCATGGTGAGTCCAGGAATCATACTACAAGCCGACACCAAAAGTCAAGTCCGCTCAAACTCGGAGTAAATTTGGCGCCAAATCCGCTAAGCTCGTTGGAGCCTCAGGAATTTCCGTTCCCAGGAACAGGGTTAGGCTGCGAGGTTGATTGGCAAATACGGTTTATGAGAAACCAAAATACTAGATTTATGGGTTATATTTGCCGGGTTATGATAGTCCCTGAAATTTGGCGGCTAAATTAGACCGGGTTGATAATGATTTAAATGAAAGCCTAGACACAGCGTGCCCGAAGAGATTAATTATGAGTCATAGATTGATATAGTGTGTCATCATGCTTTAGTTTTGTGGTCCCAGGCCTCATGGATCGTCCCACATGAGAATGTCCCATGGACGTAAGTCAGTAGGAGCCACGATTCGATCAAGAATGAGAAGGAAGCGCGCGCTCGGGATCGAGGCCGTTCTCAGTCTCGCGATTCACGCTTGCTTGACAGACGTTGGGAGTTAGGTCATCACCACGCCGATGGAGTGATCTCGGCAAGAGGAGAGAGCCACAGGCACAGGCTCTTCAACTAGAAGCCTGAGGAGGAGGTTGTTAGGTACGGGAAAGGGCGCGCCCGCGAACGCCAAAACGCGAACATCACTCGATCCCGGAATCCTTCCTGGCAGAGAGAGAGTCGATTGACCGACGACGATCGCTATTCGGCCTCGGTCTGTGGTGCGTTGTTGTGGCTGCGGCGGACGACGTCAGGCAGTTTCGGGGGGGATAGTGGATGAATGGACGGATATCGCGTCCAAGCAATCCGAGCCAAGAGCGACGGGCCGGCCACTGTCTCTTCCAGAACTCGATATTGTACTTCGTCGTAGTCGGTCGGGCCAGAAAATCGAAAAGAACAGGGATAGAAGAGAGGAGGAGGAGGAGGAGAGGAGAGCCAATGATATCGCGTGGGTTCGGCCGATTTGGCCGTGGAACAGCGGACTCGGTCCTCTGTGCTAGTCGCGAGTAGCTGTCGTTGTTGGGGGTTCCATTCGTGCCTCGATCAAGCATCGGATTCATTTTCTGCTTTACTTTAGGCGCCACTATCGTCCACGACCGCTTCCCGCTCCTCAGCGGCCAAGACATGCCTCACCCCCAATCCCAATCCCATTCACGGAGGACGTACTGGACTGCGAGGACGACGACCTCGTCAGGGACCTGTGACCGACGGCCTCAATAGGCCTGAAGGCCGACCCGTCCGAATCGGGGCCCGTGGAGTTCGAGGAGGCTCGATCCGAGGCCAACGACTAACTCGACGAACTGGACCTCACGTACCCGCCATCTACCCTCGGGTACGATTGGCCAAGGCCGATCGAGATCAGGCTGAACGAGCTATATTGTCCGTGCTCACACCCAATCAAGTGGAGAAGCGATCCCAGAATAAGGCCGCTCTCACCGAGGACTTGGAACGCTTGAAACGCGGAGCTCGACGGCGAAACGTGAAAAGTGTCATTTTCCGACCGCAAGTGGAGGCCGTGCAAAGCTTTATTAGTGATATTGACCGTGTTAGCTCGGGTAATCTGGACAGTGAGGGATCAGCCCAAGTGATTCATTATCAGCCTCAAGTAACTCCAACCTCATTTCAACCGCCGAGAAAATCGGAGCCCGAGTCATTGATCCAGTGGGTCGAGCCCAAGTGTGTGAAAGTGAACTTGGACACGACCACGGAGTGGAGCTTTATTTTCAGTCAAGATCGAAGAGCCTCCTTCATCGAGGCCTTTGAGCACAGCCAACTCCAACAAAACGAAGAAGAGGATCTGTTGCTGGATACCACTGCATCCACCATTTCTGTCGTGGTGGACCCCGAGGATAACATCTCATTTAATAACATTGAACCTCAACTATTTCAAGACATCAACATGGACCGATCAAACGGCCATTCAGAGATCCAAACTAAACCCAAGCTCGATATCGCACTCGAGCCCTCTTCCTCTCCAAGTCCGAGATGTTCCGTGATAGAAAAGAAAGGCGAGTCTGAACATTTGTCGGCGCTTGGTTCTCCTACCTCGATGCACGTGGCAGCAGCCGACGAGCAACCCGAAAAAGCCAAAGCTTCGGAACGGGTCGACCACCCTGAGAATCAACTGGAGAAAGAGACGTCCATATCTTCTTCTTCCTCCTCCTCGCCTCAAAACGGTCAACATGAACTTGAAGCAAAGAAAAGGAAGGCCCAAGAGGAAAGAGAAGAAGACGATCAACATCAACAAAAGGAGAGAGAAGCACTATCGGAATCGGACGTCCTCGAGAGCGAATCCCATCGTCAAGAGTCTGAAAAAAGCTTGGAGATTGATGAAATGCAGACTGATTCGAACCCGACCCAAGAGGAAACAGGATGGTCGATAGCTCGATGCATACTCGATGAAATTCTAGAGACTGTACCCTCCATATCCGGCTCAAATCCACATGACACCGAGATGGACGATGACGAGGATTCCATCCTCTTGCCAGACAATGAATTTATTAAAGAGGAATTGGAATCTGAGGGCGAAGAATCTCCCTTCTGTCAAGTCACTAAGAGTGGTCGACGGGTGGTTAGGCCATTCACACCGGAGATTAACCATCAAACGAACCGATCAAGTCCACTGCAGATCACTAAACGTGAGATTCGTTCGGCCACCCCTGAAGATTTAGCCGAGAAAATGCGTCAATTTGAAATGGCTTCCCCGGCCAATTTCGAAGAAGGTTGCATGTTATGGGCCAGAGTGGGAAGCACTTGCTTTTGGCCTTGTGCAGCCCTCAGTGATCCCGATATTGGGATCTATACCCGTATCAGTGCCAAGAGGAACCATTTACAGAGAGAGTATCACGTTCAGTTCTTCGGGAGACCCGTTCAACGAGCATGGGTTCTTAATTCGAACATCATGGAATATGAGGGCATCGAAGAGTTCCACCAAAAGACTGAGATGATCAAGAAGAAAGTCAGAGGAACCAAACACGGGCCCAAAGTTCTGCGAGCCTATATACCCAACGGGAAACCGGCAAAAATGGGCTGGGATGAGGCTGTTGAAGGTAAGAGATCTTTTAAATATAAGTTTCTTGTTGGTTCAAGTGAAATACCGTGAGAAAAAATGAAGACGCACGTTATATGTAATCTTGTAATCTGCCATGATCAGATCAGGCGATTGGAAAAAACCTTTTCTTCTTGAGAGACGTGCTTTGATTTTTTTTTGCAAAATTTCGTTTAAAAGAGTAAAATAGATACAATTGATGCACTGGTTCTGCTTAAAAACAACAAGAAATTCAGTGGTATTTTGCCAACATACAGTAAATTTTGAATCCATTCGTACTCGTTAGTATTCTTAAATATGTTTTGATTGACTCAAGCTTTTGCAATTATACATTTTAGGTGCTGAGAAATCGCTGAGTTTGTCCTCACAAGAGCGTGTGATCCAGTTGAAGGCCCTCTCTCACGAGCTCCAACTCCAAGGTCCTCGTCAGCGATTTCAAAGTGGAAGTTCCACCCTTTCGGGAGCTTCCAGAAAGCGAAAACGAACTCTCAGTGGAACAACAGTGGACAGTAGTGTCAGTGAAGAAGAGCCCCAGGCCAAAAAGCCCCGATTCGCTTTGGCCGAACAACTCATTCAAGCCATCCCCGCTGAAACTCTGGAAACCCATCGGAGGAAACTCAAAACCGGCTTCAAGCTCTTTCATTTGGCCAATTTCGATCGAGTCCGGACAGAGTGTGAGGATAATGCCGAAACTGATAAGAAACTGGGCAAACTTTGGGCAGACGCTTCGTGTTTGGAGCGTCGATTCTACCAAGAACAGGCCTCCAACCTCGTGCAAAGTGAACCTGTGGAGGATAGTCGATCCTCAATTCAAGGTGAGGACGATTACGTGATCTTAGACTCGGAGGATGAGGCCTTCAACGATGCCGTCTCAGTGAGTAGTAGCATCAAGTCAGCCAAGACACTGATAAATCGACAGCCTTCTATGGAGCTGATAGGCCAATGGAAGAAGGAGAACTGTTGCGTGATCTGCGAAGAAGTCGAGAACGAACAAAGCGAACAGAATGATCTCGTTCGATGTCGCGGTGTCTGTGGGAATTCCTTTCACTTGAGTTGCATTCAAGAACCGCCAAGTTCGAGCAGTAAAGAGGAATGGAAATGCTCCGAGTGCACTTCGGGAGTCCATGCCTGTCATATTTGCAAGTCTCCCGCGAATCAGGTCAGTCGTTGCAGTTCACCGGGATGTGGTCGATTCTACCATTTGGAGTGCCTTCGTGATTCCGGAATGTGGCCTCAGACGCGAGTTGGCGACAACAAATTCGTGTGTCCGGTTCATATGTGCCATACCTGTGCCTCCACTAACCCCAAAGAGCCGTTCATGAAGTACACCACTCGCTTATTGAAGTGCATTCGGTGTCCCACAGCCTATCATTCTGGGGATTTCTGCGTGACTGCGGGCACGGTTCAAGTCACGAGCACGCAAATCGTGTGCCCGAAGCACTACACACCCCCTGCTAACCGAAAATCGGGAGGAACACTCCACGTGAACACCAATTGGTGCTTTTTATGTTCAAAGGGCGGTTCTCTCATTTGCTGCGAGAAATGTCCGGCTAGCTTCCACACGGAATGCTTGCAAATCAAACCGCCCGAGGGCGTGTTCGTCTGTGATAGTTGCGAAGTGGGACGAATGCCGTTGTACAACGAGGTCGTGTGGGTGAAACTGGGAAACTATCGTTGGTGGCCTGCCACCGTATTGCATCCTTCCAAGGTCCCGTCCAATATCGAGAAGCTCCCTCACGAAATGGGCGAATTCCCCATTCAATTCTGCGGCTCCAAAGAATACTTTTGGATCAACCAAGGGCGATGTTTCCTCTATGAGGATGGAGACGCTGAGAAGATCCCCACGGACAATTCGAAAGGGTTGAATGCGGCCTATAAAAGAGGGTTACGCGAAGCGGCAGAGGCTTTTAATGCTTACACCAAAGAGAAAGAGGCCCGTGAAGCGGCCAATGTCGACAAAGCTCGCCAATCGAAGAGTCTCAAACCGCCTATGTTTACCAAGATCAAGACTAATCGACCCTATGGCGATTGTCCGGTATACACCGAAGACGCGTCCGACAAGACTTGTGATTGTGACTTTGATCAGGAGTCTCCGTGTGGTCCGGATAGTGATTGCATCAATCGGTATCTCATGGTGGAATGCCGTCCTTCCTCGTGTCCATCTCGAGAAAAATGTCAAAACCAGAGATTCACCAAACGCCTCTACCCAAAGCTATCCGTGGGACTCACCCAAGGACGTGGTTGGGCCTTAGTTGTCGGTGAGGACGTGAAAAAAGGCGACTTTATTATCGAGTACGTGGGTGAGCTCATCACGCAAGACGAATTCCAACGCCGATTGCAGACTAGTCTTCAACGGAAAGCGGAAAGCAACTTCTATTACATGACCATGGACAATCATCGGATGATTGACGCCGGCCCCAAAGGTAATCTGTCCCGGTTCATGAACCATTCCTGTGACCCGAATTGTGAGACCCAAAAGTGGACGGTCAATGGTGATACTCGCGTGGGTTTGTTCGCCAAGGAAGACATCAAATCGGGGACGGAACTCACGTTCAACTACCAATTTGAAGCCGTGGGTGAAGTGAAGACCAAGTGTTTGTGCGGTGCCAAGAACTGCTCCGGTTTCATTGGCGAGAAACCCAAGGATGGCAAGAGTGTCTTGTCCATAGATGGAAGAAAGAAGAAAAAGGCCAAGATCAAAAAGCCCAAGAAGGTCTGGGAGGACTTATGTTTTCGTTGCATGGATGATGGCCAGCTCTTGATGTGTGACTACAAGACCTGCCCGAAGGTTTACCATCTCGAGTGTCTAGGTCGGGAGAAGATGCCAAGGGAAAAGTGGTTCTGTCCGTGGCATCACTGCGTCCATTGTGGGAAACCAGCGGTGAACTACTGCATGCATTGCCCCAATGCCTATTGCAAGACACACGACATAGCTGTGAGTGCTCATGGAGAGCTTGGGAACATCTGCGATGAGCACGAGGACGACATGGACGATCTTTTGGCGTTCTATCGAAGTGTTGGAGGGGTGTCCAAGCTTGTTCCACACCCAAATGTCATCCCGGAGGAGCCAGCATCAGGTAGGGGCTTGTAAATCCCCCAATATGATATCAAACTGCCCATGTTTTGCCGTTGCGTTTGCTTTTAACGATCTAGCTTGATCGATCTGCTCTTGTTACGGAAACGCGATCTTCAGTCTTTAATTATTTTCCACTTCTCCCATTACAGACTCAATGGTGACGAATTCGGGGAAAATCCCTCTCAGCGAGATTCAGTCCTCGAATTGCTCGTCTGCGTCTGATGAGAACTCGTCAGGTTTGATCTTCCCATTAATTGAGCCGGAAGAAGATACTGAAAAGGCTGAGCGGAAGGCTCAAACCAAGCGATATCTCTGCAAATGCATCGAGCACGGATGTGAATGGGAAGGCAAGAAGAGCCGATTTCTGGATCACCTCCTCAAACGTCACCATCTCTCATTGGAAGTCAGTCAAGCCAAAGTGCGTCAAGTTCTCAATGGAATGGTCCTCCAGGATTATCCCGATGAGAACGGCGACTCGTCACTGCTTTCGGCTAGTTATTCAGATTCCATTCTGGCTGCTCGATTGCGAAAGGGCAAAGAGCGCCTCAAAATCTGTCCGGATCCTGCTTGTCGACTCAAAATGCGTGCTTCGAACATTGCTCGACACATCAAGACCCGTCATCCCCATTTGGATGAATCGATGGCCAATACCGCTCAGTACGCAGACACGGATGACTTCCAATCCGATCTCGATCTGACCTTGAACGTTTCAAATCAATCCGGCGTCTCCAATGGACTCGATCAAAGTGGTTTCACCACCACCACTAAAACCCCTGGAAAAGAGCGTTTAAAAGTGTGTCCCGTGTCAACTTGTGGATTGAACATCCGGGCTTCGAATCTCGTCCGGCACATCAAGACCAAACATCCGGATGTGGACGAGAGTATCTCGCTAAAAGCGACCTATGCCGATCAAAGACCCCGCACATCCTTCACTCCCCAACAATTTGCCACTCCCAACACGAGTAATCTAAGTCTAACGGAAGTGTCCAATGACTCCACGGACAAATTCGGGAAGGAGCGGATGTTCACTTGCAAGTACTGCGGGATTCAAATGCGTGCCTCCAATCTCGGTCGTCACATTAAGGCTCGCCATGAACGCGAGGATGGCTCCAATCCGATCTACATCTCGCCCACCGAAAACGAATCCGGACGACGTATGCAGGTTCGATGTCCAGCTTGCAATCTCATTCTTCGCCCGTCGAACTTCAACCGCCATTGGGCTCGCCGACATCCGGCTCAACCTTTGCCCGATGTGCGAGAACGTCGCCAAATGTATATCGAGGCCGATGACACCGAGCTTGATGACACGGACGACGGTCTTCGAAATGGTGAGAATGGCATGGGTGCCATCAGTGTTGAGCCCGTTTTCTACGGCGAGGCCAATGTCGGTGGGGTTCCATTCGAAGGGGATGACGAGGAGGGTTCTTTGGAGGACATCACCTTCGACGATGAGTATGATACTCCCAATGCCCGGGCTAAATACGCCACCCCGGATATAAACACCTCTCAAGGGAGTTCCTTGAACATGTCTGGATCCGGTTCCAAGCACATCCCAGCTAGTATGCGAGAGCTCAAATACCGATGTGACACCTGCGGATACGTGTCTCGCTTCCGCCAGAATCTAGATCGGCATTGCAAGAAAAGAACGCATTACTCCGAATATCTCCTTCGGACGAGTAAGAACCCGCACGTTTACGTTCAAACCCCGGATCAAGCCATTCAAGATGCGGTTCCCAGTCCGGCTAAATTGCCTTTGCCTCCACCTCTTCTTGCTCCCGCTCCGATATCTCGAAGATTGGATCTGGTGGAAGATGAGGATCAAATGATGATGTTAACTCCACAAGTGTGTTTGGAAGGAGGTGCATCGGAAGAGGACGAAGATGAAAATGACGACGACGAAGAGGACGAACTGGAGGAGATTGAGGACCAAGTTCAAGTTGATCCTGTGGTTGACAATAATGACTTGGAGCCAGAAGAGAGGCAAACGCAACCTTCCCCGAACAAGAACAACTTTTGCAATTTCGACTTGAACGGGATTTTGGGTGACTCCTCCAGTGAGGATGATGACGATGGTATTATCAACGTGGACTACAAGATCCTGTGATGGACCCCACTTGTTACCCCACTTTTCCTTAATGATGAAAAGTATCAACTGAGAAGAGAAAGCCGTTCTCGAATGGATTGTTTGCCCAAAATTGTCAATGATATCTACCACCTCTCCTCTGTTCTATTACTACTATTCACCACAACAACCGTTCCTCCACAAGATGAACCCAAATTAGAGGGTGCCGAGGTGCCTCAAATGAACCAACTCTCTCTGCCTCATTAGTACAATTATTAATATCATCACCCATATTTTTTGGAGCCAATACCAATATAGCACTACCATCTAAAGAGATCTTCTTTTTTGTACCTTGTTCCTCATTGTATCCATACCATACTGGAGAGCAGGGCAATGTACGTCTGTCTCTTTTTTTGTTGATTTATCCCGTTCTTCATTGCCCTCTGGATTGTTGATCCGCTTTGTGATTACTAGAGAGTATAGCAGCAAGGCTTAGCCATGGCCGTATCTGTTGTAAATCTCATTTGTTTACACAAGTACCTCCTCCAAGGATCCCACCATACTCTGAAATATTGCTATTACTCTTAAGGCATTCCTCTCCTGTCATTCAGGGACCAACCAGAACTGATCACACTTTTCTCAATTACTCAAAACTTTTGCCACCTCCATTATGGAAATTGATTCGGTATCATCTCGGATATGTGACAAGTCCGCTCCAGAAAAATACCTCCATAAGTTAGCAAAAAGAGATGAAAGGAAGAAGTTTCCTTGAAAGACCAACTCTGAAAGCAGAAACATGAGCATTCCAGACGAAAGATCGGATAGTTGGACCACAGTTGTGTCTGATAGTAATGCTCTTGAACATCTCCAGAGACCTTCTCTCTGTTTATGTTGCCTCGGATCGGTTGGATTATGCCCAGGGTTTCGGGAACTGGGTGGAACACGCCTTTCTTTGGATGCCCTATGTGGAGGGCATCCCTCAGTTCTTCCTCAATTCCGTGGTTCTTCTCTCGATCAGTGTGATCTTGAACAGTGGTCGTTGTCTGGAGAAACCTGCTTTTGTCTTCATCGCAAATTTGGCCGTGTCTGACCTTATGATGTGTCTGATCCAGATCATAACCTTAATAATGCGACAAAGACTTCAATATTGCGAGTAGGTACTTGTTTTTTTAGCCCTGATAAATGACACTTCATAAAAACTTACGTTTCTGAAAATCAGGTCTCGGGTGTGCCGGTTCCAGAACTGTCAGATCCAGTTGTCGTTATGGACGTTCAGTTTGAGCAAATCTTTGTTCTGTACGATTTTGATCACGGTCGATCGGTATATCTATATCACGAAAGGCATCAAATATAGTTTGATTGTGACCAAGTCGTGGATTGTGGTGGGAATTGCAGTGGCATGGTTGACTCCTATCGGGTTAGGCATGACCTCTGCTTTGATTCAGGTGAGCTAATTAATTCTTCATTCATTTTTTTTAACTGACGTCCTTAAGGGATCATTTTGTCCATGAATGTCTTGGAACCCAAAGTTCTGAAGGTAAAAATATAAGCACCGCACCTTAACAGTCTTAAAATTTCAGTGATGTGATAATATTTTTTTATGTTCGAAAAAGCTGGAGTTGATACTTGAGTGCATATTGCATTTTGTGAACGCTAGAAACTAAAGGTTGATTAAACCCAAAATGACTACTTTAACAACTTACCTTGTCGGTGACTTTTTTTCTCTGAATTTTCTCCCTATTTCAAAACACAGGACAGTGTATTGCACCGTTAGTATTACTGTATATTCGATAATTATACAACACTTCTTTCCAAAAAAATTATGGCTTTTGAATGGGTCTTTGATTTTTTTTTTCCAGAATGACCGGACTCGCAGTGAGAATAATTGCATTTCGACGCATTTGCTGCCCAAATTCTTCGTCTCTTTTGGCATTTCCCTCATCATCATCGTACTTGTCAGCATCTATCTGCTCTATGGAGTGATCCTAGTCAAATTCTATCGACAGAAAAAGAGCCTGGAATTAGCCAAGAGCAAAAGCCAATCGATCCGGTTCAAAGGTTTCGCCATGGATTCTCAATTACTCATCACGGCATCGCCAACAAAAGGCTTTCCGGATCTACAAAACACGTGGCGAAATTTCAAGAAGAAGCGAATTTCCGGCGAGTTCAACCAGATCTTCCAGACATTAAAGAAAGTGGGCCGGTTCATTCATGCCGCCCAATATGTCATTGTTCTGATTGCCGTGTTCACCATCGCATGGTTACCTTGGCTCTTGGTTCTATATTTGGACGTGTTTGACGAGAACTTTGAAGATTTTCGTCGACTTTGTCCTAATGATACGCAATCGATATCAGAAGTAATTGGGGTGGATCTGTCCAATCTTCAGACCAAACTCCAATCTGTGATAGCCAATCCTCAGGAACAGATTTGGATGGCAACAAATGTGTCCGATGAAGCCGATTTTCCCCTTTGTTCCTTGATCCACCAATCATTGCACAGTTTCATGCAAGATTACCGACAATTGTCGGCAATGCTCATCGGAATTCTGAACTCAATCCTGAACCCAATCATCTACGCGTTTTGGTACCCAGAGTTTCGGGACCAATGTCGAAACATCTCCTGTCCTCGATATCGCGTCACATTTCCCATCATGTAGCTGTAACACTAACGCGCATAACTACCGTAAAGTATAAATATATATCTATTTCTAATGAGTTTCATAGGTTTTTGTAGATGTGATTGAATGACGAGCCTTGAAAAGCTCCTCCATGGGTTTTTTTTTCGTGCGTCCTGAGATTACACTCGTCGTTGTAATCGGCTCCACATCCATAACGACACACAAAAGGTCGATTCTTGATATGAACACTGATCTTGTGACGATACATGGTAGTTTTGAGCCTGAACTCTTGCCCACAGAGATCACACATGAATCTGGGCGTGGCATGAGCTCCCGTTATATGGGTTTTGAGTTTCCAAGTAGCACTGAACACTTTCCCACACCACTTGCACGGAAATCGATCCCCATGGACTTTGGTCCGATGTTCCAATAAATTGGCTTTGCCGATGAACTCCTCGGGACAATCCTTACATTTAATGGGCACGTGTTTCTTCACGTGGTTCTTGTGTTTGGCCAAGTTCTTACTCACGGTAGCACACACGTCACAAATGAAGGTCTGATGTTGCTTGGTTCGATGCTCGGTCACTTCAGCCTCGATTCCGATGAACTCACAATCTTCACACTTGACAAACTTCCCATTGGAATGGGCTAATTGGATATGTTTGATCTTGTCCACGTTCGATGTCAACACCACATCACATTCGCACTTGAATTTTTCCACCTGATGATTGCGAGTGTGATCTTGGAAAGCTTCTCGTTCTTTGGCAGTGGTCAATGAGAAGACCTCGTTACAATCCGGACATCGAACTTCTCGACTAGCTAATAAACTTTGAGCAGCACTGAACACGATCATGGATTCGGACACGGAATGGAACCGTTCGATCAGAAACGGACTCTTGGGAATCTTGCATCGAGAACTATTAGCCCAAACATCCAAGAGAGTTCGGGCCCATAATTCTGCACTTTGATTGACGTCTTTCTCTTGAACTTCGATGAGTTTAAAGAAGATCTTCTTGGAAGACGAATGGAAGAACACAAATACGATATCGTCTAATTGATCGAATGGAATATCGTCCGTCATGGACACGGAAATCACGGAGAGCTTTTCAAGCTCGGGCAGACCTCGCGATTTGCCCGTTTTAATCACCGACTGAATTTGATCACCATTCGCTATCTTTTCCACTTGCTCATCTAAATCCAATCAAAGACAAATCATGATTTTAGATTTAAAAACTTACTAACTCCAACAACAATACTCACTTGAAAACGGCTCCATTCGTTCCTTCAAACCCGTTTTGAGCGATTCCACCACTTTCGGGACCTTCAATCCTTGTCGAGTAAAATAATGTGATTGAAAGAGCCAATGACCCGCCGAGAAACCGGTCACTTCTCGAATGGCTGAGGACACTTCATCAAATTGAGCCGCCATTTTCTTGGCCTTGGGTTGACTATAGGCCAAGGCTTGGCCTTCAAAACTGCCATCGGTTAACTGTCGCAGGCCAATCAAGGCTCGAAAAGCGGCCTCCGTCTCCAACGTTTGACACTGAGATTCGAAATCGACCGAAGACAACGGCGAACTCGCCTCGATATTCAAGGTAGCATAAGAATTGACCAAAAGTTGAAGACATTCCGATGTCGCCCAGAGCGTCGATGTATCACCTTTGACCTTCAGATCATCAATACTGCTTTGACTACTACAATTACTACTAACATCCTCATCTTCTTCCTCAGTGTCATCTCTAAAAGGCTCAAAATCATCATCGCTTTCGACTTTGAGCGATTTCTTTTGATCTCCTGGACTTTCTTTGAGATCCTCGGTCCTTTTTCGTTTACGACCTTGTTCCTGAAAAAAGGTCACTGCTCGATTTAAGGCCAAAAAATGGCCCAATTCCGAAGTCAACGGGGCTCGAGAATGTCCGTAGATGAAATCTAACAACTGTTCCACCTGTTTGGGTTCAAAGTCCGGGAGATGGATCTCTTGGGTGTGAAGATGAGCGTGATGATCCGTGAGGATGTCGTGGAACATTTGACATGAGGAACCGAGGATGAACCGATGGGATGGAAAGCGAATCCCGCCTTGAGCGACTAAATCCACGTCGTGGAATTGTTCTCGATTCAGAATCGAGGCTAAAATGTCTTGACGAACTCGGGGATCGCATTTGAAACGCACCATGATGATCACGGGAAGAGTATGGACAATGATATCATTGACCAAGAACAAGATTGGCAATGTTATTGCTTCTTTAAGTGCAAAATTTGTTGTTGTTTTTTTCCAAACTGTCACTGAAGAGGTTGCGTGTTTTTATTTTCTTTCAACAGCTTGAAAAATTTCTATTTCGTTTTGGAACTAGCAGGTAAGGCGCTTTGGATTTGAAACATTTCTACTCTTAATAACAAGGAAAATTAGAACTAGGCCTTTCAATCTTACGTGTTCGCAAGACTGATGTGTTATAAGTTGGCAGTGCTGACATTCTTGACACAGAGCTTTTGTCACTTGCCTTTTAAGAAGTTTGGTTGTGATATAAACTTCTTGAGACATAGACCTAAACGAAGATTAAAATGGCGACACTTTACAAAGAAACAACTGAAACACAACACAATACGACTTTTCTTTGTTCAAAAACAGAAGAACTTTATTTGATAAAATATGAAATTATA
>JAAGOF010000185.1:0-26672 GCA_010645155.1 Tigriopus japonicus | reverse complement strand
GAAAGATGTTCTAGATTTTGCTTATACGGGCAGATGCTCTTTGGTTAGGGATAATTTGGTTGAGATCATGAGTTTCGCCGCTAAATTTGAGATTGGAGGATTATTGAAATTGGGTCTTGACTTCATGAGTGAGACCATAAATCCCGAGAATGCCGTCCAAATGTATAACTGGGCAAGAATTTGGATGTGCGAGAGGGTGATCAACAAATTTTACAGATATATTTTGCTCCACTTTGCGGAAGTTGCCGCTCATTCAGCGCCTCATGGGATTACCGAGCTGGCAGCGCCCGAGGTCATAGGTAAAAAGTTCTTCAATTGCTCCCAAATGAATAGAAAATCATCATTTTGCTTTTAGGTTTACTCCGTAATGATTCCTTGAATATCTCTGAAGAAGATCTGTTCCATGTGATTGAGAAATGGATCTTGAATGGGGGCAAGAATGACCCTAATGCAAGCAAGTATCTGGAAGCGATTCGCTTCACTCAAATGAACTTTGATTTCTTCAACCAAAATGTCCAAAAGTCAAAGATAAGAGAAGCAAACTCCCATGTTCCGGACATTCTTGATATTGCTAAAGTCATCTGTGATCAAAACTCCAAAGCTGGGAATGACAGAACCAAGTACTTTCAGTTCAAATTCAATCAAAAGCCAAGGATTCCGAGTGATATCGTGTTTTGCATTGGAGGCTGGAATGCCAAGCCAAATGGTCCGACCACGCGGATTGAGATTCTGGACATCCGACAACAGAAATGGTCCCTGTGCTCCAAGTTGTCTTTGCCAGAACCCAGAGCTTACCACGGATCAATTGTCATGAACAATGTGCTCTATCTCTTTGGTGGCTACGATGGTTTCGACTACTTGAATGATTTGGTAGTGTTTGATCTCATCAATCAGGTCTGGACTCAAAAAGCTTCAATGAACGAAGCTCGATGTTACATCTCGGCCACTAGCTTGAATGGCAAAGTCTACGCCATAGGAGGGTACGATGGAACCCAAAGACTACGTGAAGTTGAGTCCTTTGACCCTGCAGCCAATAGTTGGACTCGCTTACGTCCCATGAGACTTGTGAGATCAGATGCCTGTGCTGTGACTCATAAAGGACGGATCTATGTGATTGGGGGCTTCACGGGACTCACAGTCCTCCCCTCTATCGAAATATACACCCCGGAGACGAATGAATGGACCTTTGGTCCTCCCTTGAACACGGCGAGATCAGGTGTGACGGGTCTGGTCCATGGGAACAAAATCTATGCCTTTGGGGGATTCAATGGTCAACAACGACTGCAAACAGGTTGGTGGAAGAGGAAAGATTACTCATCTGCCATGCTACGTAAGTTAAGTAACCCCTCTTCTTATTTTAGTTGAATGTTACGACCTCGACAAAGATATACCGACGTGGGAGTACATGGCACCAATGCATACACCACGATCCAATTGCTCGGTAGTAGTCACACAAGATCAAATTATGATAATGGGTGGTTTCGATGGGACAACCGTGATCAATGAGACCGAGATATATTGCCCCCAACAAAATGTTTGGCGTCTGGGATCTCGAATGAGGACCAAGCGAAGTGCCCTTACAGCTTGTGCCATTAACAAGCTGGAATCGGCTCATTTGTTTTTTTAGCTAGTCATAATCAGATTCTGACCTTCAAAATTGGGTTAAAAATAAAGTATGACAAATTTTTGTCTTTTGACAAAAAAGACTTGCCCAAAAAAATGAATACACTCAATGCTACCTTGTTAGGGGTACTGTACAAAAGATACTGCAATGAACATTTTTTGAAGAGAAAATTATGTGGTTGGCTTTCCGTCTAAATTTTGGATGGATAACTGGATAACAACTTTTAGAATATATTTTTGCTGAAGTTTCTTTTCAATTGAGTTGCTGGAAACGTGTTGAAAGCTTTCTTTGAATCTAATTGATGCCACAAGTTTTTTTGCGGGAAAAATTATTGACTGAATGAACTCGACAAAACTTTTGCGCCATGACGACTCATGCGAATTAAAGAAAACTTTGGCGGGTGAGAAGAAAACTCAGTAACAAGGTGCAAAAAAAGAATCATCCATGGTTTCTGAAAGTCACTATCTTAAAATTGGGGCACATATTCTCTCTCTGGATGTGCTAGGACTTGATGATCATTATTTTTAGATAATCTCACATAATGATCTTTTTACTCGTTTTTGGCTTCTGCGCATAATGGAATGTCAGATGGAACCAATTTGGACCGTCTACAAAGCTGTATTCATTCCTCCCTTCGGACTAAGTCATCAGAATATTATGTTGAACGCCACACAATCCAGTGTTGTGTGCAAGATGCCAATCTTTTTTAGTGTGGGGTTTGGAACTTGGGCCTTTGATCCAAATTGAGAGTTTGGTAAGGAACTGGTATGGCTTTTAACTAAGACATCCTTCTACGAATTCTGGGCCGAAATTTACTTCGCAAAACCATTCAAGATCCTACTTTTAATCCCTGAAATTTGAACTTTTTGATTTTGGATTGTTCAATTGATCATTGAGGCTAAAAAAATCAATTACGAACGGCTTCAAAAAGAAATTCTCCTCGCCTTTGAACATTTCGTATTTTAAGCCACCAAAGTATAGATTATTTTTTGTATGATACTATTCTTTACACTTCAGAATCCGATCACTAATACATGATCGTAGAAATCTTGCCAACCGAAAATAGCTCAAAGCGGGATCCCCAAATTTACCGTTGTGTAATTCAGATTGCACATCATGTCGTAGAAAACGCTTTATTTTTTGGGAGGAAATGCACTGGTCGTCGTGATAGGCAAAGAAAATGAAAATAAATTCATTTGAGAGAAAACGGCGATGATGGCACAACAGCAGTACTATCAATAATATGAACGACTATGCATGATATGATGTACATAAAGTAAAGGCTAACAACTAAGGTCGTGTGTCGTTGATAGTAGCAGTGATCAAAATTTTAAAGAATAATTATAATGAGGATGGTATTTGTTTCGATCATTAGGGTGTTCAGTAATCGAAGCGGGTGGTGAACGAGGCTTTGGTACTTACTGCAAATTGCTCGATACAAAATCGAGAACGAATTCAATAGTCTGTACATTCATTGGCAATACATTTGATATCTTAGCATTTTGTGTAGCGGAAAAGTCACTCACTTAGAAGCAGAATAGTTGAGACAATAGAAGTGAAAGTAAGCAATAATGAGGACGATAGTATTCGTGTAGTAGCATTGTGGGAACAGAGTTGTCAGCATCATAAGTATTTGGAGACTCGCACAATGATGTCGAATAAACGTGGGGAAAAACGGGTGAGGAAGGGCCTTGGTTGCAGTTGCGGAGCAAGTACATTTGAAAGCGTCTCGAAAAATAGGGAAAGTCAATTCAGGAGGGTTCGGAGTCTCTTTTGAGAAGAGCAAAAAGCGTCACGCTGCTTGCGGATTCTCTCTAAAATGGCGGGACAAATGCCGAGGGCAAACAGACTGGTTAGTACAGTCCGCTGCGTTTTCCGAAACGCAAAAAGACGTGGTCCACATCTTCACCCTTTCGTTTAACGCCAGGATTGGACAAATGATGACCATAGTTGGGATTAACTGAAAGGTAAGTACCACGTATTGATGTTATCTTTTGGTGGGAAAGAACGCGGCAGGCACAAATCTAGGAAACGTATGTTTGTTTACCTGGTCGGTAATCCTCGGGGACTTCGTCAGTTTCTGGAAAGAGCACGACACGAAAATTAGAATAACAGTCTAAGTTAATCACTCATTCTTTCTGGGGAGAGTGATTCACCCTTGAATCGAAAGAGAGAGAGATAGAGAGAGGGTGTACGCAAAAGTCTGAAAGGAATCCTTTTAGGTGGGATCAAATCGGATTATGAGGAAAAAATTCCAATAGACCACGTTCTCTGGGGGCGAAAGTGAAAAACGAGATGAAATCAAGTCGAAGGGTGAGATGGCATTATAGCCCAAGTTAGATTGATTGGTAATCCAGGATTGCAGTTTCTTCCACCGGTCCAAAAGCCCCCAAGAAATCAGAACACCCGTCACCGTCTTTATCTTAACTGAAAATTTCAGCCTTCACACATTCCTTACTTGAAATTTGCCCCCATAAAAATCAAGATAACTGAGGCATATGATTATGAAAGAGGCCCAAGGGAGAACACTTTGAGATATTTGTCAATTTGTTGTTTTTTCAAAGAGGTTTATCGCTTTTAGCCAAACCGAAGAAACACGTGGTCCAGGTCGTCTCTGGTGGGTTGCACTCCTCCTAACATGTATTGATCAAGGAGTTCCATTAAGGCTGTTCCACGAATATGGAGGGGGAAAGTAGGATTAACAAAATACTTATTAACAGGATACATTCATTGTCAACACGTCCACGAGATAAGAAAACCCGTTCCAATTACCCAACTCTTAAGAGTAAATGACCTTGTCCGTGTGCATACTTTGCATGAGCTCACTTGAAGGCCACCAACTTTTTAGGCTATTAATAAAGCGGGTGTATGACAGAACAACTTTGTTTGCAACTCTTGGCTGATATCTAAGACAGTGGCATTTGTGGTCAAAATTCCTTGACACTTTTAAGTGCATTCCGAGAACAATATACCCACAACACTTAAAAGTACGAACTTATCATGCTCGGGTGGGTGGGTCTATAACGAGCATTTCTATTTGTAAACTGAAATACTACAAAGTCATTCATTACCTTTTTCGTCCAAGTAGTTCTCCATGACATCTGAGAACTCCCAAATGGCCTCCAAAGCCTTGCAAATCTGTCGGATTCTGGGTTTCATCGTGTTGACTACGGCGGGATGACATTGTGGACTAGGCAGGGCCACGGATCTGGCTTCTGAAGGTTGGATAGACAAGGCCAATAAGGCCAAAGCTAGACTCACCAGCAAGACCTGGGTGATGGGAGAGGACGAGGATATCCGATCTATAAAAACACCAAAAAAACTCAATGTCGTCGTGGGTTTCAGAGGTCCCTTGCTCACATTTGATCCCGTCGCTTTCAAAAGTTAAGTGGAGCATGCATTATTCTGACTCATCCACTTGATCAACATAAAAGAGGTTCAAGGGATTTATCCGGTAAAGTACTTTGTCTACAAAGATGTGACAACAAAGACACCCATCCAAAATGCAAGGGGAGCACGCTCACTTTGCCCATAGTCACTCTGGATAGCCTTAGATAAATAGAAAGCTCACTACCGCCACTCTCGAGAAATGTGACACCTTATTGGCATTAGATCCGGTGGCAAACCCCACCACAAGTACTACTGAAGATACTCTCGCCAACTAAGTAAAGTTTACCTCCACTGAGCATGGCGTAATCATTGCTCAGAATCATTTGAAGTGCACATGCATTTTGGAAAGTTTGTCATAGAACATTAGAACTGTTTTAGGTCGGTAGACCTTTGTACGGTGTACGGTGAATTTGTTGGTGGTTAAGAAAGTAAGACTGGTATATGGCAAAGTCATTCATTAACAAGTGCCCTCTTGTGGACACCATCGAATGAGACAATGTACGCGGAAAATGACGCAATTGGTTGTCCCTGCTGTCTTGTAATCAAGTCTTGACGTCACTAACCCAATGAAGAGTGAGTAAATAAACGATGAAGAAATGAATTGTCTTGCTCACATGAGGTATTAAGATCCTTCAAAGGTCAAAGGCGATTTGAACTCAAGTTTTCCGTTTTTTCCAACAAGTAAACCAGGTTAATGGCCGGTTTGGGTTTGGACGTGGCTTGATCTTGCAACCACTAATGGCCTTGTTTGATATTTCAGTTATGTCATGAAGCAAACATTTGGTCCCATGCGATAGGTTAAACTGACTCAGAAGTTCTTTGCTTATTTGCTTTCCTTAGAGTGATTGGAGCAAAATAGAAATGAGATGAAACGGAGAAACGTCCTAAGGTACTTTCACATAAGTTATAAATTAGTGAAAGTAAGAAAAAGAAACAAAGGATGAAGAAGACACCTCATGAAGACAGGGAATATCAGCTAGAATAGTTACGACCTCGTCCGTCCAAAATACCACATCAACAAAGCCATGAATGGCAGTTACAAGTTGTGATTTATGTGCACTTCCGTCATGTGAAATCGTTGGCTCGATGGTACACACACTTTGCCCCCCGGCGAATGTCAAAGTTGGTCCACACGCCACAGGAGAGTGAGTTGATTCAACCCTGGGATTGTCGATCACAGATAATCGTCTTCAGACTTGAGGCGTTTCCCGCATATATTGATCATATTTTGTCGAGCCCCCTACGGGGCGTCGCTTGGAAATCCTAACTGATTTGTCGAGAATACTCAAAAAGGCAATGACTTTTCAGTCATGAAGACATGGAAAGGTCCGTACTAATTGACACATTGAAACGGAAAGCCATTGTCAAAAAGTAACGGTACACAAGTTCAGCACTGGTTGCACTACCCCGTTCTTTCCATGTCGAGAAAACGCGCGACTATCAGTTTTGATTATATTTTGCAAACTCTGTTTTTGTTGCTTTTACAAGAAAGTTTTCTTGATCATATTTGGAAGATGTGTTGGTTCCATGTTGTCTTGTAAGTGTCCTCTTGCATTAGAAAAATGGGTGACAACTACGTGGAACATCTAACTAGACCATCCAAGGAAGTAGTTATTGGACCCATGAGATGGACCACCCTTGTCGTTCTATGTAACTGAAATTCTTCGTAAAGCCCTCTCTTGAGAGCGTTTTTCTTTGATTGTGATGGTCATATATCTCGCTTTCTGAGGCGTGACCAAATTCATAAAAGATCTCTCAATATGACCCAGAACAATCCGATGCTTGGAAATACAATACTTTGCGAGCTAATGGGGCCTCCAGGGATCGACACAACGATGAGTCGTATCAAAATGAAGCAATTAATCGCGCTCAAAGGGACCCAAAACAGGCTGCTAACAAAACTTTTGCCGAGCTCTTCAGAGGAAATATTGTTCTTTCTCAGCTTCCAAGTGAACTTCATGAATGAACAGACCTCGAACCAGGAACTTAAGTTGTTCCCGCAAGATGTGTCTGGCCTCAATTTGGAGCTAGAAAAAATAACTTCTCTTGGACAAGGAACAAAAGCAAAGAGCGCAAAATGAATAGACTTTGTCCGAATGTCGTCAAATGACAAGGGTCCTGGCTAATTTGGGACAACCGGAGAGTATTTTTGCCCACCCTTTTCATATGAACTTTTCGACACAAATGCTTGATCTTGGGTATTGGAACTCACGCCAACGTATAAATGTCAAATATTTCATGGAAAAAGCTCGATTGAAATGCATTGGGTTGCACCTCATTCAGAACAAAAATGACAGGGTATTGATAGCTAGAGCTCATCAGAGTGTTTTCTACTGAATTGCTAAATGACAATGCCAACAAAAAGCACAACACGACTGACAACAGGGTAATGGGTAACACAATATTGGAACAGTTTTTTTTCTCGTTTCCAAGTTTCCATAAAACTGATAAAAGCAGTTCTAATTGCCGCTCTACCTTAAAACTTTCTTACAGTATAATTCCTTTCAATATAAACAAAAATGCTGGAATCCTTTCACTTATGAAATAAAATACTTGGCGTTTAGAGCTGAACGTCTTGAAAATTACCGATATGAGTTAGTTATTTCCGAATTATTGATTGCTGAAGGACGAAAGATGCGACATAAGGACCACACTTGCAATAGTCCGCCCAAAAAGCAAAACAAAAATACTGACTGAAGTTTTTTGTCACGATTGGTTAAAATCGAAGTGTAATATAATGATTGATGCTTTTTCCCTACCTTGCTGACCCATTGTGTAAAATAAATATCAAAACATTATTTTTGTACTAAGAATTTAACAGGGTTTCACATTTATTTCAACAGGGATTCATTAGTGGGGTTGAAAATTACTCTATTTAATGCCATTGTTGCTTAACTCACTATCAATTAGTAATCATCAAAGTCTATGTTGTCGGCGCACATAGAGAGCATGAAGAATTTTTTGTATTGTAACCAACGGGAAAAAAATGGTCAAAAAATGTAGGACACGTGTAAGCTTTGGAACAGCTGTGAAATGGGGTTAACCAGGAACCACTGTACATTTAAAAAAAAAAAATCACATTTTAGGGCTGATAATTGAACTAGATTGTGAGGTTTTTGCAACAAAAATATTGGTCCGTATGTAGAATTTTCACTTTAGTTTTTGAACCTAAATAGTATTTTGAAAGTGATCCTGGCTTGAGTCATAATTGGGTTAATACATGATCCTGCTATTTACTGTAAGAGGTTCCAGGTTCGATTCTGTTTCAAGACTTTTTAGAGGCTCATTCGCACCCTCTGCAAGAAAATCATTCTGTCTACCGATAAAGTGACGAATGTGTGATGGCTGGTTTTGGCCAGAATTTTTCGTTGCCATAAATATGTAACTTTGGAGACATCATGGGAAACCAGAAAAATTAGCTTATTATGTTAATGGGCAAAGATGCACTTTGTTCAGATGCAAAGGAAGTAAATGCACACAACTGTCTTTGAATGATCAACATGCAGAGTTGTATTCAAGGGGTCTTGGAGTTATGATGAAGGTCAAAACATTATATTCCCAAGATTTCAACCAGAGAGAGATTTGAAGAGAGAGTTGAAAATTTCTTTAGTCAAAAGAATTCCAGAGGCGAACACATGTTTTAGTCATGTACTAGCAAAATCGCAAAATCTGCAAAAGCCCATGTTTTTGATGATAATCGTTTGGAAGATTGGCTACTTCTTAAGCTAATGGACCTTTTCAAAGATTATTTCAAATTTCTTGCAAGGATTCTCCAAGGCCGTCAGTGCAGTAAAAAAATCACACTTTTTATTTGTAGAAACCATACTATTTTATTAATAGGAAATTAATGGCCATAAATTACTAATTACCAAAAACTAAATTGCAAAACCTTGGATTAAAGCAAAGCCTTTGGGATGCGTTGAATCTTGAATGAAGAGCGTGTTTTCATCCACGATGTTGGTTGGCAACCTTTCCAACAAACAGATAAACCGTGTACAACAAAGAGCAAAGTCTCAAGTTTGGAACGACTAAAGTCCATCCAAATGAACAAATCACCTTTTCAGATCCGTCTGTCCCAAAGTTTCCAATTTCAAGTTAACTTTGTCTGTCACGAAATACGTGTACTTGAGGCAAATTGAAGACCGCAAACCAACCTTTACTCTTTCTGTGTTGGCGTGTCGAGTAATCGATGCTTCAGATGCCAGTTCAAGCTCATTTCAGTTTGGATCCTTTGCACTCTGACCTCTTTCCTTGACATGATGACAAATTGTCATCCAAATTACCCCCCAAAGTGGATGGTGACCAAATGGCCACGTCGTCATAGCCAGATCGAAGTTTTATTTTCCAAAAGAAAATTGAGCTTCAAAGTCCAGTTAACCGAAGCTCGAACCCCAAACAACAAGGCCTCTTGAACCCATATTCCTCCCAATGAAAATGCAAATGGGTACTCACGCATGTCTTTATGTTTGGAGATGAAGCCTTGACTCGATGGAGGATACTTGCTAACAAACTCAATGTGGAGTGGGAATCCAGGCCTTTATGATCTCGGTTCGGCCTCCGTCACGGACCATTTGTTTTCACAAAGGCTCGAGAACGAATCATCGCAAAGCAAGCAACCAACGGCCTTTCTGGCGTCGATGAACCGATGGGCTTGAGATTGGGATTCGCGAGGCCCTCGAAAGGGCCAAAAAAGGCCAGGCTGTCGCAAGATCGAGCGGGCAGAATTTTCGAGATTATGTCAATTGGGAAATGCACTGACAAATATATCGTAGAAAAGATCGGGATTCAAGAGGAATACGAAATGAGGAGTAGCGTTCCAATCGGGAAGATTCACTCGTTTACTTTGACTTTGAACGGATTTTCATTTAATGAGTAAGATTTCCCCTTTGATTTCGATGAAAAATCAGTCATGGGTTTCGTTTAGAAATATTCCGATTTCTCTCAACTAGTCGAGAATGAATGCGGAGATTTCTTGATCGCATATTTTGCATGTCGATTCATAGAATTGAAATGGCTTGAAATGGGCCATACTTTGAACCTGGTGATTTTTAAAGCGGACAATGAAGAACTTCTTGAGGATCCATTTATGACGTAATGAGCGCTATTTCTCTGTATTCGTGATTGGTAGTAATAAAATATTAATGCGTCTACGAGCTTTGAACCAGAAGTACTGACAATGACTATTCAAATTATGTAACACTAACAATGTAAGAAAAGCATGAACTCATCGAACCTTTTTTCCTCAAACCGAAGTGGTACGTCTTCAATCATCCAAAACTTCGACAAACTTTTTAGTCTTATTAAGCTTGTAATCATTTGTAACATTAATAACGAAACAAGTCGATGATACTTTCCTTTTGGGGTCGTAAAATAGAACCCATAACTTAACCTCATTGAAAATTGTGGGATTGTAAGACAGACGAAACTGGATCATAGAGTATTCATCTTAGAGCAAAGACACTCTTTCTTAGAGGGTTTCATCTGCGTTCTTATGTACGCAAGCATAATGTGGATTTTGTCTGACCATGCATTGCACTAAATGAACCTGTTTGATTTCGACTTGTTGCCGAGATACAAGGGCCAACAGCTGACCAGAGCAACAACTCTCTGAACACTCGACAAGATAATGTCCAGATGATTTGAGCTATCTGGGCTTGCAGTACACGGTGTCATTGTCATCATCAAAGGCCCACAACGATGTATCGTTGGTCAGTGCTGAGCAAATCCCTTCATGGCCATCCACAAAGGCTACTCAAAGAGTGTCGAAGGAGCTTGCATGAAGTGGAAAAAATTGATTTGGTGGGCGATAAGTATCGACAAGAGTTCCAAAAATCGGTCCAGAACCCCGAGGAATATTGGGGAGAGATTTCCAAGAATATCATCTGGACCAAACCATGGACCCGGGTCTTGGACGATGCCAATTCTCCGTTCACGAAATGGTAGGAAAATGTCTAGATTTGGGATCGATGGAAGGATTGAGATGCAATGGGTTTTTAGGTTTCCTGGTGGACGATTGAGCTTATGCTACAATGCTCTGGATCGACATGTGGATGAGGGACGAGGGAATAGAGATGCCCTCATCTGGGATAGTCCGATCACGGGAAACAAGGACACCTACTCCTTTTCTAAACTCCAAAAAGAAGTGAGGCTCTTCAATAAAAGAATATGTAAAGTTGATCTTAAAGTGGAACAATGATAATTTTAAGCCACACACAAAAAACACACCTGACCCTAAAAGGGTCGGATTATGAGCATGATTGTTAAAGGTGCTGAAAAACATTCCAGTTATTGAGATGTTTTTCATTATTTACGAGATGCAGATTTAAAATTATTAGATTAGTTGGCAATGTAGTGGTTTTGTTCAAACAGAATGTGTTTTTTTTACGGATTTTTTACTACCGCTACAAAGAATGCGATTCCCTGTAAATTGAAGGATTTCTCCCGACAGCTTCAATCCGATCCCCAACAGGATTCGAACCTACGCCGTCTGGGGAAGCACTTACACTCGGCTCTTACAAGAACGCGCGGCCACTCTGGCTTCCTTAAAGTGGTTTCTGTTATGTTGATCAATCCCTTGTCCAATTAAATGCCGTAGTCAATCGTCATGCTTACCCTATGTTACGTATTGAAAAGGATATGTAAAAATGAACTCGCCTTTTCGTTGGGGAAAAAATACCAGAAGAGGGCCAGCTGTAATATTATGCTTTTAGCTTTGAGAGAGCAAAACTTTTGACTTGGACACGCAATTGAGTGCAAGTTTATCGTAATCATAAAAAAATCCGAGTTTTAAAAAATCTTGTTAAAAAGCTGATGCAATTACCGTGCTGAAGGCTGGATGTTTCCTTGGAGAGATTTCTTTCCGATTGCTCCTTTGTAGAAATGATTTTTCATGCAAGTAATTTGCCACAACAAAGACCCCTGAGCCCGTATTATCGATTCATACTCGGTACTTGATGTGTTACTTCAAGAGCCAAGTACAAATTTAGAATACGGGTCAAGTAGCAATGAATAGACTGCGAAGTCTTCAGAAAGAAAAACTACCTTTGCCTTGCTTTTACGCCATAATTTCACCTCGAGTCGTGGCTTGAGGTCTAGAATTGTAGTCCTGGTTAGAGGGCTAATCCTGGCTAAAGAAGCTCGTGGGAAAGAAGCGTCAACTTGACTTAACGACAAGTGGCTTTATCGTGAAGCTTCAAAAAAGCCCAACAAAACAAGAAACGCAAGAGAGAAAATACAGCCAATAGGAAGGAGCCCTTGACCCGAAAAATTTCAAAGCAATAGCATGAGCATTGTTTACTATGCAATTTAACTGAATTAATTGTTACTGACATAAACTGATGGCACAATATGATTTCATTTTAACTTGAACTTCTTGGGTTAATGATGGCGACAACAACAACAACAAACATTTGAAGCTTTAAAAAAGACCAACTTGACCTAGTTGACGCTTCTTTCACATAAGCTTCTTCAGCCCTGGTGAGTTCTTCCAATAACTTTAGTCTGCTGGAGGGTCCTTGCCTTAGTAGAGTGGTGTTTAAAAATTGCAGATTGGGGTAAAGCACTCATTGGCCTTTCTGGAGGGTAAAGCTTGATATGCAAAGCCATTTGCCGAACATTTCAAAAAAAAATCTTCTGTCCACATGCTCCAAATTTTAGAAACATGTTTATACATTAGAAAAGCATTTTTCTTTCAGTTTGTGCTTTGGGCACAAGGCCAAAAGTGTCACTTCACAAATAGTCTTTCAGGTTGATTTCATGAGTGTTGTTCAACAACCTTTTCCTTTTATATGCACATAACAAATAATAGAAGGCGGAGTCGCCTCCAGTCACAAACGTAGTTAAATACTGTTACCTATGCAATAATTAAAGATCTTCAACGGATGTTGCAATCATTGCCTTTATGAGAGTGGGAGTTGAAACGGAAGGTTTTAAATTGGAGTTCTATTTTTGTCCAAGGAGAAGTTGAAAGATTCCACGCTGAAGTGTTGGAGGCTAAATCTACTTAAGATAAGTAAATTGTATTAATACTTGCTTGATTAATTTATCTAATTTTCTCCATACCTTTTCACATTTAACTGAAGTACATTAAACATCACAAGTTTTGACACTTCTTTTTAAATGCTGGATGAGCTTTAGTGAGCTCGTAAGCAAATGTGGCAAATTGAAGGAACCTCAGTCTTCTGATCCCACGCTTTAAATTCTATTATTTCATTCTTAAACTTTGTTTTGCTTGCCATTTCTTAAGGTGCTCAAATTTGATCCCTTTGAAAATAAACTTGAAAAATGCTATCTATCCAATTTAGAGACGCTAGATGTCCACAATAAAGCGTCTCTAATCCAATCGATTGGTCAGGGCCCTATGAGATCAATCCTATGAAGAATGATTGGAAGACTGAAAAGACTGAAGTTCATGAAAATTGAAGATACTAACATTAAAGCTTTTGCAACCACTATACTGAAAAATGTAACCTAGAACCATTTTCACGAGCGATATCCAATTTGTGAGATTGTGAAAGAGAGCAATGGGTTGGTCATTCAATACAAAAGGGTGACATTCCAACTTCAATTCCTTGTTGTTTTTAACAACGGTGACGATAATTTCCCTGGTGAGTGGTAATGTTAGACTAAAGAAATGGGCTCAGCTAGAAGAAACGAGACTTTCGTCCCACGGGGGTTAAAATTTCTATTTACCGGTAAGTGTTTGCTCAAATGCCATTTCAGTATCGCAATGGAGATGTTTTATGCAAGTGTGCATTTTAAAATCGCTCAGATAACTGTTTTAAATCACCTAAAACCGTTAAAACCAACACATATTCCAAAACCATATTAATAGATATCAAAAGGTTCCGTCGTTATGAATTGAAGCAAAATATCAAAATTCATGATGCAGAAACTAAACTACCCCTGCTTTAAACTTTCAAAATGCACCAAATGACTCCATTAAATGCCCGAGACATGTTAAATACTTTTTCAGTGTTGCAAAGTAAATGAATCATTTTTGTTACCTTTTACTAGTGTCTAAAATAAAAAAATGTAATTTATTTTAAAACAAACTTAAACTGTATCTTTTTGTATTTTTTTTCTTGATTTTGGGTTAATTAAGTTAAAGTCACATAATGAACATATCAATCTTACAACCTCGACCAGGGGTAAGACACCAGTGGGCCGCGGTCCACATGTGGGCCCAAGAGTGGTCTTTGGTGGGCCCAGGAGCTATGGGGCAAGTCCAAAATAGGTGGCCAGCGAGACTTCCATAGCGCTGTACCCGTGTGCCCAATGTTATTAATCGTTAATTTGTGGGCCCCTGAACCTACAAACGTCTGTTTGGTGAGCCCCTGACAACATGTAATCAAATTTTGTGGGCCTTGCCTCAAAATTGGTTGCTGACCCTTGACATAGGCAGAATCATAGAGAAATAAAAAAATATCATTTATTTTTGCCATGTTCAAAATGTTCATTATATTTTTTTGGCAATTTCTCCAACATATAATCGGAACATTCCAAGGCATATTTTGATGTATTTTGAAGGTTTAAAGTAATAAAAGTTTATTACCTGATAAGAAGATATTGATGAAATTTCGCTACGATTCATGGCTAAGGAAACTTTAGATATCTCTTAATATAGTTTTTGGGAAAAAAGTTGTTGATTTTAGCCGTTTAAAGTGATTTTATAAAGTGATTTTAGCTATTTTAAAATGCACACCTTCACCTCTCTTCTGAATTGAGCAAACACTTTCATAGAGCACAGTTAACCACCGTGGTCAAATATCTTTAAAAATACTGTTGAAGCAAAATGCACTTGAATTGAACCTAAAAGTGTTTTAAGGCATTTAAAGATAACTGCCTGGAATTTCTCGTCAAATCGTAAGTGCCGAGTCTGACGGCATTTTTTATGTAGTAAAATTCACAAACTTTTGAAATGTTTTAAAAACTTCATAATCTAAAAACCTATTTACTTAACCTAATTTTGTTTCCAAAACTATCAAAGTGGAGATAAGATCAAAAATGCTTATTTAGCTATGACGAAGTGAAGTTCTACATGGATTCAAAATTTTATGACGTTTCTTACATTTTTTAACTCGTTTCAAAAAAAGCAAAGAGTCTACAAATGTTTCCCAAACCATGATGAAAGTTATGATGAAAAACTGAAGCCCGAATGTGCAAATGAATGCACGGAGAAAGTGCACCCAAGGTTAACACATTCGGACAATTTTTTTTGTTCCCTTTCAAATATTATAAATACCATCAGTCTTCGCCGGGAATGAGTACGGTCCTTAAACAGCTTTTAAAGCGGGGTTAGATTATTATTCTTGATCAGACCACTTTAGAAGGGTTGTCCAGATCTGTCAACAATAACTCGTTGGAAGACCAAATTTCGTATAAATGTTAAGTGCATAAATTATATATGTATGATTTGTTTGTTAACACGGAATCACGTTTCTAGTAGCGGTAGTTAAGAAAATCCGCAACCAACCAAAAAATCAAATTCTGATTTTTCATACTTACTAGAAACGTATTTCCACAAAGTAAGATGGATTACAACGGTAATGGTATACTCTTAGGTATCATCCTTGGCGGCTGTTTTAAGTGGCTTGGGAGTTCAGAAGGGAGATCGTACCCTGATCTACATGCCCATGATTCCTCAAACCGTGGTAGCAATGCTAGCATCCGCTCGTCTTGGCGCTCCTCACTCTGTGGTTTTTGGAGGCAAGTTCACTCAAGTATGTTATTTCTGGGTCTACAGGGTGCGCCACTTGAAATCGGGCAAGAAAAATTGCAAATTTCGCACAATCATGGGTTTGTTTCCAGTGTCAAAATTCGAAACAGGTATCATTCATTCCCTTTAATGGACCGTATATTTTTTAACAATTTGCATTTGTTGCTCCCATATTTATCATTGCTCAGAAGTTTCCCAAGTCAATAGATTAGATTATCGAATGAACGTATGTTTCTTGTGATTTTTTTCTCACCCAATCAATAAGGTTACCTCCCACCTTTACCCAATGATGGCGCTCAACAGAAAAGAGAAGAATATGTGAAATTGAGCTTTGGAGAAAAAGGGACTTAATGTTAAAATTGTTCCTGTATCAGATTTGTTTCATTTGCAGGAGCAATTCTCGTTTCAAAAGACAAAATGTTCAATCAATCAAGGAGGTTTTTGGAATGATATCAAGCCAATTTCAAATGAAAACGACTCATTGAGTGCATTAAGTTTTCTTGCCCGGTTCTATGTAGCGCACCCCGTATCTTAATATGGCTTGCTTTTGGTTAATAATTTACAGCTACAAAGGCGCAAAGACAAGTAACTTGGCATTGCCCCAATCATTCGGATTGGGCTTTTGGGAATCGTTCCGAGGTCGAACTCTGACTTTCAGTGGGATTCTCTAGATGTTTTTTTCCAAACACTACCTTGGATCTTGAAATATGGTTAACGGAGGAGACTTAGTAGCATACTCTGAAATTCAAAGTGCTTTTATCTTTGGTTTCGAACCGTATGATATACGGTACATTCCCCAGCCAATTTCATTTGATAACGTTAAGTAATGAATGATCCTCAATTCAAGTGGAATAAAGGAGATTTCTATTAAAGATGGACAAGATGGACACCAAGTGGCAGAAAATGGCAGATATTGAGTAAAAGCCAAAATTTTGCCATCCCTGCCCAAGTACGATGTGATCAGGTTGTGTTGAACTATGCGACACCCATCTAGGTGTCAAAATTGTTGGTTTCTTTAAAATCATCATTAGGAAACTTTCACACGCTTATTCACACTCACAAGTAGAGAGCCATTGTGACAATGGGCATGACCAGGGCCACCAAAACCAAAAAATGAAGTATTTTTTGTAATCATATTGAGAAACATTACAAAATCGTTGTGTTTGGTAATTTTACCAACACTTTTCTCATTAATTGCAGAAGAACCTGACCTTTTCCTTTACTCCCATCATTTGTAAGTCTTCCTTCATAGCTTGGAATAGCTGATAAACTAAATGCATATTGTCACAATTGTAGTAAATCCACTTTGCTTCTTTTGTTATTTTGATTTTGACATCCTTTTTCCAGATGATTTTGAAGCGAACAAGCAATTTCCCAGATTTTTTCAAATTATCTTAGTTTTGTAATTTTGGACAAAATCGCTGATTTTTGTATTTATTTCGGTCTCTCAAGTAATACTAAATATATTTGGGTAAGTAAACTTGATTTGATTTGAGACCGTGGATCCTCATAAGCCATGACGGCTTGTTTTCATGAGGTCCAAGTGAGTCACTTTTGACATTGTAAATTATAACTTACAACTGTCCAGTGACCCCAAAGATAAACTAATTATTTTTGATGCAACTATAATGTGTAATGTCAGCTTGGTTCCTAACTTTGATTTTGACTAATAAACTAACCTATATCCAGAAAACTTTTAACGAAACAAGCAATTTTGCAACATTTTTGTAATTTTGGACAAAAATTAAATATTTGCTAATTTGCATTGTAAAATGCAATTTACAACTATCTGGTGGCCCTGGTGATTGCTTTTTGGAAAAAAGGTGGTTCATGATATGGTTGACTTTATTGTTTGAAGGAGGATCCACCCTCGGATCACAGCCCCCACGTACATAACAGAAAATGGACAGAAATTTGAAATTTATGGAAAATTATGCTCAAAAATGCTACTGAAATTTGCAATCTCTGTGCAAAAACAGTAATGTTGAAATTAGAACATAAAGGCTGCCAAGTGGCAACTTTATATATTTTTTGGCCGCCATGATTCCCCAGGGAAAGAAGTATAACCAAAATGACAAAACACGGTTATTTTCTAATTTCTTCCCTACTACAACACCAGAACATCGTACATATCAGGGATCACACATGGCAATTTCTCTGTCTTTTTTTAATATACCTTTTGATTGTCATGCTGTTTATTCTAGCTAAGCATCTATCAATATTTGTGCTCAACATCACTGAAGCCCTGTAGTTTTTAGGTTGAAGTGTTTGATATTGTCCTTTTTCCCTTCCTCAAGTGTTGCCATTTGGCGAGTACAAAAGGAGATGAAAATGGCTACCAGGTTCAATGATGCTCGGCTAACTCTGTTTGAGACTGATCAAAAGAAATTTGGAGTTGATTGCTAACTTTTTTTCGGTATGGTCTGTAGGATTCGCTGCCAAAGAGCTTTCTACTCGAATCCGACACTGTCAACCCAAAGCAATTCTTTGCGCAAGTTGTGGAGTGGAACCATCTCGAACCATTGAGTAAGGTCCAATTCACAAGCTTACTGTTTACCAAATCAACGTGGAACACAAAAACTCTCCTCCAATTACAGATACAAACCCATCATCGACGAGGCCCTTCGATTGGCCAATGCGCCCAATATCCCGGTTGTGGTTTACCAAAGACCTGATTTAGCTCAATCTGAGTTGAAATCAAATGATTTGAACTGGGACAATGAATTGAGCAAAGGCCAGACTCATGATTGCGTGGAAGTTGACGCAAATGATCCACTTTACATCCTGTACACAAGTGGAACAACAGGTAGGGTATTAGGACAACTAACGAAATCTAGGCCAAAACTTTGGCAGTTTGGTTAGAGAACAGTGAGCTTGTTCTCGGTATCGACCCTAGTATAGAATGTCACGTTTCACGACATTTGATGGCAGAATGCGCAAAATCGTTGGTGTAAAAGTCGAAAGATAGGTAGTGTCGGTTTATTACTGTATGGACTGAGTATGAATGGCTCTCATTCCATGCTAGGGGCTTGAAACAACCGGCCATTTGGAGGAAATTATAGAATATTGTCCTGAGATTTATTGTTAGCATCTCATCATGATTTTGGCTCATCTGAATTTCATTGTAGGTGTAAAATATGAGCATCCTGAGATGTACTAGTTTCTGCGGTAACCAGGCACGTGCCCTGGAAAAAAATGTTGAAAGGTTATTTAGGGTTTGAGATGGCCCTTAAACAGAAAGCATGCGTGCTCTGAAATGGTTTTCTGGGTAGTTCAGTTCTGCAATATCTGTGGATAAGTGGTGGTAGAGGGATTGTTTCAAAAAGCTCGCTTATATATTTATGTGTTTGTTTGCCAAGTGCACCAAGATACGAGTCCGTCAATTTGGGGAGTAATGGAGCACAACCATTGCAATTTGAGCATTCATAACGAGAACGGCTCGGTGCAAAATTGCCCTCATTTTGGGGATTTGCTTCTCAGGAGCGAGATTTAATGAATGGCAATTTCCAAAAGGCCAAGTCGGTCCATTAGTTGACTTAGATTTATTGCATCGTTCAGGATCGGGAGATCCCTAATTGTTGAGGAAAATGTCCGTCTACTTTTAGGCACACCCAAAGGTGTTCAGCATCCAACAGGTGGTCATGCTGTGGTCAATAAGTGGACTATGAATGCTCTTTACGGAATGAGGAATGTTTGCACATCTCATCAACAGATTTTTTCGATATTAGCTCTCTTTTATCCAGCATCTTCCAGTCCATACATGCACACTAAAACAGTAAATGAGTGCAAGATTCTTGTAAATACGCATTGGAAAGCAAACAGTTGACCACTTTCTCCTCTTGCTCGATGAAAACAAAATCCCCAATCGCATATTTTGAAATTGGTGGCAACTTATTTCATCAAAGAATACGCCTGTGTCCCAATTTAGATACAGAAAGGGAATTACGAGGGGTATCCAGACCAGAGGTAGACTGGGCCTATAACTCGTCAGCAAGTGCGATTTTTGGATGCTTGATATATAATTGAAATCAAGATTTATCTCTTATGAGCAGATGTTATTTTACATGATTTGTTGTAAGGCAATCATGTTCGAACTTATGATTTAATTAGACAAGGTATGTTGGGCGACCCCTGTATACATAGAAAATAAGCCTCAAAAGCGAGCAACAAGTCAAAAATCAAGTACACTGTAAAGCCAAGACGTTTCACATCAAAATTTACCACTTTTTTACCTTAAATATTCATGAAACATTGGTATGGGTGGTTGAACAACGTCTTAACTTTCCAACATAATGCATTTTAACGTGTTTCTTGCTCTTGACATCGATGTTCAAAAACGTGCAGGGGTCGGACAACATACCTTTTCTAGATAAATCATCACTATGAACTGGATTACCTGACAACAAATCATGTATAATATCATCTCCTCAAAAGAGATATATCTTGATTTTGATTTTTCATCAAGCATCTAAAAATCGCACTTGTTAACGAGTTACAGGCCCAGTCTACCTCTAGTCTGGATACCCCACGTATTACTTGGTTGTTTTTTCTCCCCTGGGTTTCGCAAAACGAGAAATATTCGCGATGAGATGTGCAAATTTCACTGCTTGACACGTGTTAGCCCGGATGACGTTTGGTGGGCAGCCTCGGATTTTGGCTGGATCGTTGGACACGAATACATCTGCTATTCTCCGCTCTTGAATGGCAATACCTCGATCATTTACGAAGGAAAACCAGTCGGAACGCCAGATGCGGGCCAATTCTTCAGGTGAGACCAAGATTGGGAAAAGGCAATATGAATTTCCTATAATCAATCGTGGGTCGTGTCAACTAATCTCAAATTCGAGCCCGACAACATCGTCTCACGGTGCAACGACAAGAATAACATATCGTTGGATGCATGCACAGTATGTCCCTACGTATGGACGTACTATGAATATGGGATCGTGCAACGTGTTGTGAAACTAAAAAACAATTCTCCGGAAAACACAACGGTACTTCAAGGCATTTCGGCTATAGATCTACTGTATTACGAGACATGGACAGATAGAGGATGAAATTGTTGTTGATATGTTAACTGTTTTGTAGTTTATCTGATATAGCACATAACAACGTCGACCTCTAATAACTACTGATGTGTTTCGAGTTGTGGGCACAGAGCATAGCGTGCTTTTCCGACCAAACTTTTGCACCTACAGTACAATCGATTGTAGGGTCAATTTTTCTCTCGTTTCCGCGCGTATGTATTGCGACTGTAGCAAATTTCGAAACGTTGTTTCTCGTGAATGGAGGAACGTACAATGCTGAAATTCAGCAAACGACATCCTGAAGTGATTGTTTAATCAATCTTATCAAAAAAAATCATGTACATGAATGGAATTTGATTTAAAAAAAATCCACAACTGAACGCCTGAGCGGCGGCTTCCCTGTCTTACGATTTCCTTGTCTATACTCTTTCTGAAATGTGATTGGCTTTTGGTCGAAAGTTCGTTCAGTTAAGAGCTCTTTCGGCCCAGCACTAATATTATATCGCTATTTAACGAACAACAAGACCTGTTACATTCTCTATTTTCTATTATCGATTATTTTTTTCTTTTAAGAATACATATCAACTCTTCCTTCTGTTCAAACTGTATTTTCATTATTATTCCACAAATTGACCCTCCTTTGATCGTGAGGAAAGTACAACCTTTTTTTTCAAATTCTACAGAGGGCCTTCATTTCCTGGCACAACGTTTGATACTCTCAAGAAAACACATCTCGTTTCATTGATATAATTATTGGCCATTAGAACATCTACGACGTGAACAAGAACGTTTCCAATTTCCAATAGTTTAAGTAAGGCTTAATATTAAGACCAAGGTCATCCTTGTGAGACCTGATCTCAGTTTTAAATCTTACATTCAGATTTTAACACCAAAAGTGTCAAAACTGTTGTTTTCTAAGGTTTTTGATCTTCAAAATGAATGGCGCATATTCTGCCGGAGAATGTTTCGGTGAAATGCTGGAAATAAGAGCGTGGGTTCTAACCCCGTTGTCGACAAGATACTTTTAGGTGTAGAAGCCGTGTTTAGTCTAGCTTCTCACCGGGAGAGACGTCTTAGATTTGAGTCTCCTCCCCAACTCTTCCAAAAGAAACTTTTAGACGCTAACTAAATCCAAATACAGAAGAAAACTATTCTCATATTGCACTTGACACCACCTTGTGAGAAAAAAGACAATATACGGCTGTTCGTGTTTATAACGTGCAAAATTTTCAGCCAAATAAACATTGATAAAACCATTCAATTTCAATTTCAGAGTAATTTCCGAACACAAAGTAAGCGGACTTTTCACTGCACCCACTGCATTGCGAGCCATCAAGAGGGTGGATCACGATATCCTCGATGGAAAGCAATACGACATTTCCAGGTAGGCCTCTTGAAACGGAAATGAAGACACCTCATCGCTCAGTTTCCTGTTCCTGACCTCATATCGTTTTTCCTCGTTTGACGTACGCAGTCTCAAATATTTGTTCGTGGCTGGAGAGCATTGTGATCATGACACCAGACTTTGGTGTGCTCAGAATTTCAAGGTTCCGATCTTGGACCATTGGTGGCAAACGGAAACGGCACACGCCATCACGGCCACTTGTGTGGGCTTAGGAAATGGCCTTTATCCGCCCAAGGATGTCACTGGAGTGCCTGTTCCAGGCTTCAATGGTATGGATGTGGTTATTTTATTGATAAAGTAAATCCAAACTTCCAAATCCATCCTTCACTAGATGAAAACAAAACTCGAGGAAAGTATAGGAAAGAAGCGTCGCCAGAACACTAGCGACAGTGGCTTTATCATGAAGCTTTAAAAAACACCAGGAAGTGCAAGAGAAAAAATACAGGAAATAGAAGCCTTTAACCAATGAAATATCGATGTAAGGGCTTGAATCCATCTTATTTTGTGATCCTATGACTGGATCAATCTTTACTGGCAAGATCTATGTAAAGTGATTGCAAAATCGACTTTCGTTTTAACTTGAACTTCCTGATTGAGAGCGGTGACAACAACGGCAAACATTTGAAGCTTCGAAAAAGCCAAACAATTTGACTGTGTTGACGCTTCTTTCCCATGAGCTTCTTTAGGGGAAAGCTTCTTGATTTTTGGGCTATCCTCATGTTAAACCTGTTTCCAGTATTGCAACTCAAATCGTTAGGATTGATTATCTTCTTATTTGGAGTCTATTTGAGTTCGGCAACGAAACGAAAGCTGTTTTAATAAATGAAAAGTCATGCCAAGTGGCCTCATATTAAGGCCAAATATTTTGCCAAAACCCCATTTATTTCTACCAAAAGATGGCGCGGATTGTAACTTGTTTTCTTGGATTGGACTCAATTAAAACAATCAATGCTAGCAGTGACGAGGAATTGTTCATTTTGAGAACAAGGGCACAAGGGCATCTGGAAAGGTGTATTAATTTTTGTAAAAGCCATCTAGATGACAGAAATGCCGGTTTTCTGTGTGTGTGTGTGTGACATATTCACTTCTATTGGGGACTTTCAGTGAAAATTTTGAATGAAAATGGAGAGGAAGCTAAACCAGACGAGTTGGGACGGATCGTTTGTAAGCTTCCAATGCCACCTGGAACCTTTTCCACTCTTTATCAAGCGGAGGACAAGTTCAAGGAGACTTACTTCACCAAGTTCCCGGTAAGTTTATTTAGCAAGCTGGAAAGATTCATTAATCTAAAAACTTACTCATGCAAGACCAGTTTTTTTTTTCGGAAAAAACAGAAAATGCTCTCAGAACAATTCAATTTTGCAGTTATGGGTCCAAATGTCGGGAAAAGTCGAGATCTAGAGAGTTGTCATTCACTCTTTAATCTTGGTTTTTCATTTGTTTGCTTTTACTCCAATTATTCTTCTTTGGGCGAATTGATTTGTTTTGGAAGCACTAACATGAATATCCTCACTAGCTCCACGCCGTTTAGATTCTAGATACCCTTAAAGATGCTTAAATTAAGGCTTTAGATACCCTCGGTTTTCATTAGGATACAAGTCTAGACGCGATAAATCGGCATTTTATCGGTCTTTCCACAGATCCACAATTGGTTCGTTTTAACCCAAGATGTAAGGGATTATTTGCCCTTTAGCTCAAGCCCAAATCAGACACTGATAATCGTTGGAAATTCTCATTCATTTGTTTTCTTGAATCAATGTAGAAATGGTCCAATCTTGCCAAAGCAATAACAATGATCCTCTTTTAGAGCACCATTTACGCTTTTGGTCTCTTTTTGGCCTTTTTCTAACTTGCCTTTTGCCTAGGGCTATTATGACACCATGGACGCAGGGATGCAGGATGAGCAGGGCTATGTGAAGGTCTTAGCAAGAGATGACGACGTCATTAATGTGGCCGGCCATCGGTTGTCCACCTCGGCCATTGAAGAGGCCATAGAGGAGCACGAGGATGTGGAAGAGGCCGTGGTGATTGGCGTCCCTGACGAGTTGAAGGGTCAAGTCCCTCTGGCCCTCTTCATTATGAGAAAAGGTAACAGATGGCAGTTCAGACAAAGATGGTCTGTCCCTTTACCCATTGACCATTGAGAATATATATAAAAAGTGTTTTTATCTCCTCGATCTTATGAAATCTTCGAGAAGTAAAATCAAGAACAGCAACTGTTCAAAAGACTTTTTTGAGGGATTAGTTTGTTGATTTTCAAAGATCATCAAGATTCTCAAAGGTTAATTGATCGAGAATAGTTTGAAGATGGATAAAACATCACTGGATCTTCCTTCAATTTAGAAGCCCCTAACCAATTTAGGGAATTAATTATTTAACACCCTCTACAATCAAAGTTGGATATCAAGATAGCTCTCAATAATGTAACAAAAGCGTTGCTCCTCTTGTACCGTATCAAGTTCACCGTCTTGAAAAATGCATGTTTATAAATAGAGCTCGGATAATTTTATGGATAATTGCAATTTTTGGCCATTTTAATCAAAGTTAGCAATTTTTCATTATTTTTGCAACAAACAACATTTGGCATTTTTTTGCCTAGATCATTGAAATTTTGAGCAATTTTGCTCTAAAGATATAGTTTACACTGACTTTTTCAGGACCTTTTCAATTTATTTAATGGTTTTTTAAATTTTAGAATAATTTGTGCAAAGCAAAACTGCGTTCTTAAGCAACCCAAAGGTTAAAGAAAAGACAAACTGAAGATTACCAACTGTTGCCCAGAATTAATTTTTCATTTTTTTTTTTTGGGGGGGGGGCGGATTTTTCAATACCGCTACAAGGAATGGGATTCCCTGTAAAGAGAGTTATAGTAGTTATAGTAATTGCCGGAATTGAGACAAAAAAATGGGCCAAATTTGACATTTTTATAGAAAAAGTGACTTTTTTAGGCCAGACTATAGGCCAGACCATAGCAACTTGGGTCAAATTGAGTGCAACATTAAACAGAAAATATTGCAACTTTAGGCCGAAAAAACACCACCTTTTTCCGAGTCCTATTTTTAAACCATATGAAATGAAGTGGGTTTTGTTCTTTCCAGATGGTCACAAATCAGCGCAGGAGATCTCCTCTGAAATAGTTCAGATGGTTCGCATCTCAATTGGACCGGTGGCCGCTTTTCGACTCTCGGTTTGTGTGAGCGCATTTCCGAGAACAAGGTCAGGAAAAACTGCACGAAAATCGATCGCAGATCTGGCTCAAGGCAAATGCGTCAAGGTACAATATAGAGCAAAAAACTGCCTATATTTTTGATAACATCATTTTGGACTTTTTTGATTTATCCCTTATTTCAATCTTAGATCCCACCTACGATTGAGGATGCTTCAGTGTATGAGCCGATTTTGGCCATCTTGCGAGAGATCGGCTTTGCGACGAATGCCAGTATCGAGAAGTGAACAAAACTAAAAAAGATTCTGCAAACAAAACCAAGTGTATTAATTATTATGGTTATCATCATGATGAGGAAATTGTACTTGGGGAGTACAATAGAGCTTCAATAATTTGTTGAAAATGCTATCATATTCATATGGGATGTGAAAAGTCTCATTGAACGAGACTCGAGTCCAACTTCACTCCAGTGTGTTTAAAAAGGATACTTCACCTAGTTAAAAGGCTGGTGTCTTAACAATTTCTTGAAAATGAATTTCGGAAAAATTGCGAGATTCAAGTGTTTCTAGAATTTGTAAGAGGCACTCAAACACCAAAATGGTAGATAAATTAGTGTGTGGACGAGACATGTGACGGTAAGTAAATAAAAGAGTTATACTGAGAGCATTAAGATAAAATCAAATCAGGAAGTAGATAAAGAAATAAATGGTACAAGTAAAAGACCAAAACAGAAAATGAGAGATAAAGAATTGAGGAGAAGTACAGAACATAACATATGCTCGCTCAAGTCTGAGTGGGAAATAGGTTGTTAATATATCTGTCTAATTCATTTTTCAACAAAAGAAAGCTTGAAGATTTGCGAATTTCAAGCGGTACCGCATTCCAAGGGGAAATTTTCCGCACAACAAACGGTGTGATTTTTGGTGGGCCCAGGAGCCATGGGAAAATGTCAAACTTATCGGCCCGAGAGCCATCATTGTTAATCCAAAGGCATTTTCCACCTTAAAGACGAAAAAGAACCAACTTTTTCCGGGTGAATCTTAACGGGGCCAAAGAAACTTGAAGGGCACACAATCTACAACAACCCAGATTTCTAACCAAGTTTGCCATGTTCTCAGTAAAAAGGCTAAAAAGGGCTTTCTCCCTGGTCAATATAGCGGGGTTATCCAATCTCACCTGTTACCCTATGGGAAGAACTTACAAATATTTTACCCATCCACGTATTAAGGCAAACTTGTCTAGAAATTGGGTTTGGTTTAAGGTGTGTGACCTTAGCTTAAGGCTGGTCTACACATGAAACATTTTGGCTAGATTATTTGTCAAATATTCCGAAAATGTTTGGT